>NIVC01002195.1:0-27358 GCA_002269645.1 Macrostomum lignano | reverse complement strand
TTGTGATTGCTTTGTTTTTATTCAAAATGAATTAAATTGGAACTTTGAGCAGTCTTTTATGTTTGTAAGAAAATTACCAATTATTGTAAAAGTTACTAGGCATACTGGCATAGTATAATTATTTAGTATAGGCCTAGGTAGATTGTATATTTTAAAAAGGAGCAAGTACACATTTATGTATGTCACACTTTATGTGTGAACTAAGAATTTTTTAGTATAGACTGTGCACCAAGTGTGGCGCGCTGTGTGCACTATGTGCCGAGAAAATTCCTCTGTGTATGCCACAATTTTGCATGAAATCTACCACCTTGATTGTGGCAATGTTAAAACTTTTTACTAAATTTAAACAATTTATAAAAGAAAATATTTTCTTTTGTTGTAGGCCCATACTATAGCCAATTTATTTTTATCTATTATAGACATTGCTATATGGAAACTCCAATAAGATTTTGAGTTATTTTGTTGTTTTTTATTTTATTTGATAAATCTTACACCCTTGCTAAGGTAAAAAGACTCATTAAATGAAAATTTATTGGTAAAAAAATATTTGTTTCTCAAATTATCAACTTTTTATATTTTTGTCTATTAGTATTTAGTGTAATCAACATTCTTGCTGAAAGTACTAATTCTAAACTTTTTCATATTTATAAAAATTAGAGTTTGCTAGTATTTTATTGTATTTTATTAGGTATATTCTATAATTTTCTAAGTTGATAATATAGTTTACTGAAGTATCTTTGTTTAAATTAATAACTATAGCTATGGGAATCTACAGAATATGACAGCAAATACCATATTTCCATAGTCGTAGCCATAAGAGCAGCTAGCTACTATAGGCATATCCGTAGTTACCTATTTTACTATATTTGCCATAGGATCCCATAGCCGTAGCTATGGCTATGGCAGAACACTATTATAAACTCTACCTTTTAAGCCTAAAATATCAAAGAGGACTATAAAATATTATAATTTATATATGTTAGAAAGTTGGATATGCTATACTCAGTTTTTATATAGCTCATTTATTGAGTATTAAAGAAAAGGAAACTATAAACAACTGAAGTCTATATAAAATATCCCCCTTTCTAAAAGAAATTTCATTTGTACACTTATGTGATATGTTTTTTTTATTAGATTTTATAGAATCTAATAGAGAATTGTATATTGTATCTAATGTCCATGTGTTTAAGCTAGGAGGTTAAATTATTCTATTGTGTTTATATCTTTAATGAGGCAATTAAATTGTTGAATATTCAGATATGGTCTAAAGTCTATAGAGGCCTAGTCTATTTTGCTTGATTATAAATATGCAATTTTATTATATAGACTAAATTCAAAACTTGTAATTGTTCAAACTTTGTATAGTCTATCTAAGTCAATGACATTGGGTTTCATATTTTTGCAGGGATCCATTTTCTTCAGTCTTTTTATATCTACACTTGATCTCCTTTAAATGGTTATAGGTTATGTGCAATGTAATTGTTGTAGAATGCCTATTTACTATTATTCTTTATCAAAATCTATATTCACCTTTTGTCCAAACTTGTCTTTGTTTTAGTTGTTCAATGAGCAGTGGCAGTTGATATCTTCTTTTTAGTTCATTTAAATTTGCCCCCCCCTTTATGAATATTGGTAAGTCATGGGACTTGGACTATCTTCCAAATGAAACTCTAGATCCGCCACTGGTTAGGACCAATTAAATTTAATTAAATAAAAAGATAAAATTGTTCCTATTGAAACATTGTTACCTAACCATTGAAACTGAAAACTGGCTTAGCTGAATACAAAAGTTTTGGCTAGAAAGGCATAGTACATATCAAATGAATCTAGTCTAGTTTTTTAAGTGAATTGAAAATTAATGTTGGTAACTAGCTCCCACTCCCAATGGTGAGCTAAATGTTTAAAGTAGCTTTTGGGCCTACTATAAATAGCCTCTAATAAGCTAAATTGCCATCATTCAAAATTCTATAGCCTTGATTATTTCATGCAGTTTAGGATCATAGCAACCTTTTTAGATAAGCAGATGTTTATTGATGGCAAAGTTTTTTGTTACTAATGTTCTTTGACTCTTGTGTATAGGTGTCATTTGGCCTTTCCCATTTAGGAAATGCTCTTTCACTAGAACAATTAAATTTGTAGACCACATTTGTATCATAATTTGGGGGGATATTTTTGTACAACAGAAGGTAAATTTCAAAATGGACCTAGTGTATGACACACATGCATAGCACCTAGCCAAGCTAGCCAATCCAGCCAGCTGGCAAGGGACCTAGCCAACGTGAGTCATATAAATGTTTTCCCAATAAAATATAGATATAGTGCTAATTAGATGATGTGGCATTTAGTTTTAATAATACACTTAAAGTTATTAATGCCATTTACCTAAAATAACATAACCTTTTGCCTAGGTTTCTTTCATAGGTAAGTTGAATTTTTAGTAAAAAAAATAAGTTGCATAGCTAGTGGAAATCAGGGGGTTGTGCATGCATAGTACAGCAGAGAGAGACACTATGACTGTTAAATAAACAAAAGCTACAAAGCACTCACTATATATGAGATAAAGTTAAGATATATATTTAAAAATATATTATTAATAGAATATATTATTTGATATACATGTTTTTGACAATAAGATTAATTAAATGTATTACATAGGCATAAGAAGTGATTTACCTAAGCCAAACATCTACTTTTACTAGAGACAATTTATTGATAGTATACTCATAATCTCTTGTAACCATAGCTGTTATTGCAGCAGAACATTATTATATAGTATTGGGCCTATAGTAGAGATCATGTTGAATTTTATATTAGACTGAAAAGCAACAAATTGTTATTTTATATCAATTTATACAAAATGTCTTTTTTGCTATATATTACACATAGTATAAGTAGGAATTTTATACTAACTATATGTTAATTTACTATGATGCCTAGGACCAAATGATCATAATCTAATACTAGGCCTAGTAAATTATTTAGCAATAAAAATATGTATAAACTTATTTTAGCCATAAAATGTTTCAAAGAATTCAATCATAGGATAAGGCTAGGAAAATTTTATAAATAGAGCCTATGTTAGTTTGCAATTTATATCCCATTTTTAAAGGATAGAAATACCTAGGCTATTTTATAGATTTTTGGCCATACTTTTTTCTACCCCTCAAAAATTTTCTGGGTCCACACCTGTTTAGAATGACAAATATGTGAGTATTGTCCTTATGGCCATTACATTAAAATGTTTCTACTCAGCTGTCTTGACAATAGACTCAAATTGAATTTAGATACTTATTGTATAGATCTAATGAATTGCTTAGAATTTATTTTTTGTCCATTCATGGCAACAAGTTTCTTGGCTTGTCCGTCTGCTAATGCACCAAAATACCTTGACAGACTACTATCAGTAGAAGCAGACGAGTCCAAGCAACCACATACCGCAGTGTAATTATAATAAGGCATTGTCGCTATGGAAGGCAACCGAGACGAAAGCCTCAAGTGCCTGGCCATTGCTCGGTCAGCCCTGTCGGCGGCCGACTTCGCCAAGGCGGCCAGATTTGCGGACAAAGCAGTCCGGCTCTATCCGTCTGATGAGGCGCAGAAGCTGGTACAGAAAATTGCCGCCGACGCTGAACGGCATCGCCAACCGTCGGCTGCACCGTCTGGCGGCGCGGCGCCAACCTCCGCCTCGTCGACGTCGTCGAAATCGAGGACGTCTCCGGCCTCGGCGGCGTCCGGGCACCGCGTGGAGCGGAACTACACGGATGATCAGGTTCGAGCCCGGAGGCGTGGTTGCTGCTCTCTTTCCCTCGTAGAGCCTATTGTCTTGTACAGCAGTACAGTCCTTAAAGTAAACCATTGTGTCGCAGCAACCTCGCGTGCATCCTTTGATTTATAGTGCAATTCTTTCTAGCTTATCTATTGTATAAGCAGGGACTTCTACGATATAAATTTACCACAGAAAGAAGGGACTGGAAACTCGGCTTTAGCGGGGTTAAATGAGGGGGCTGGCTGATTTAAGGTAAGACGAACACGTGTATATTTATCAGCTTAAAGAGAATATGTCAATAAATCTAACCAAAGTTGCATTAACAAACGAGGAAACAAAATAACAAGACGACAGGAACCCAAAAATCTGAGAACCAGAAAACAAGAGTACAGAAGAACCACAGAACATGAGAACAGGAAAGCAGAAAATACGTTACTGTAAAGCAAGCAACACGTGTCCTCATAATCCCGAGAATAACTGAGACATCAGCGTACTGCAGATACATCGAATTTCCTTTTGGGAATCGAATGCTGATTTGAGTTAAGCCCGCCGTCAGTTATGGCGGGCAATGTGAGAGATTTGACGATTCAAATCTGTATGCGTCTACTTTTCTCAGTAGTCTAAATTGAATCTCTCACTGTTTTACTACTGTTTTTATTTTAAAAAAACATTGAGTTTGTCTCTATCTCAAACTCCTATCTGATCCACATTATTTATTTGCAAATAAAGTGCACCTTTTTCTATCCTGTCAGGTTGCCGAGGTGCGCAAAATCAGACAAGCCGCCAACTATTACGCTATCTTGGGCGTTGCTAAGGACGCCGGCGATGAGGATTTGAAACGGGCCTACAGGAAGCTGGCGCTTCGATTTCATCCGGACAAGAACAAGGCGCCCGGGGCTGCCGAGGCCTTCAAGGCAGGCTTTTTACTATTTAATGTTTTGGACACTACTTTTTTATTCAGTTTTTTATTAAAAGAGAAAGCCAGTCACGTGACACCTTTTTTCAGTGCAGAAACTGTACATTTGGTTATGTACGTTTTAGCAGTTTAACCCCACTCCAGCCAGAACGCGAGCAATGGGGGGGCAAAAAAATAAATTGGGGTGGGAGGGGGTGCAGGACTTGCATAGAATGGCGCGAACGATTGGCAGATAAATGAGCCAGTAGAGAGTGGGGAGTGAGGAGAGATCATACTACTGAGTTGAAATTCGGAAGTAGCTTAAGATAGTATACTTGATTTAACAGTGAAAATAATTTCTCCTAAGGAGAAAGGGAAATCAAATCTAACAGAAATTGTTGCTTTTTTTACTATTAACCAGCCCACCATCCCACTCGTTACTTTCTACTTTTGTCAGTAGCCTATCTTGCACATGACTGTTTGAAATTGAATTACCCCCCCCCCTGTCAGGCTATCGGCAACGCCTACAGCGTGCTGTCCGATTCGCAGAAGCGCAAACGCTACGACCTGTTCGGCCCGGAGAGTGCTCAACAAAGCTCTAGCGCCGCGGCCAGGCGTCGCGGTTTCCATAGCAACAGCGCTAGCAACGGCGGCTTCTATTACGAGTCGACATTCGAACCGGACGTGTCGGCCGAAGAGATTTTCAACATGTTTTTCGGCGGCGGCTTCCCCAGTAGGGAAGTCCGACGGCGGGCCAGACAGCAGCAACGGCAGCAGCAACAGCAGCAGCAACAGCACTCGTTCGGTCACTATGGTTACCGGTACAGTAGTCAGGATTTCCAGCAGGGAGAGGCCAGCTGGACGGCCAACTATTCGGTGTTGCTGCAGCTGGGTCCGATTCTGTTGCTAATTCTTATCTCTGTTGCCTCTACAGTGCTCCAGCGAGATCCTTGGTACAGCCTCACGCAGACCACGTGAGTTACAGTTGGCTATTGTTTTTGCTTTCATCCTGTTTACATTGGCCTTTTTAATTGTTAATTAGGCCTTGTGTGTAAGTGTATTGATTCTGCTTCAAGAATCGCCTATTTGGTGAGCAAGTATTCCATTAGAGAATCGCCCTCTTGCATTAGTGAATCGCCCTCTTCCATTAGGGAATCGCCTTCTTCCATTAGGGAATCGCCCTCTTCCATTAGGGAATCGCCCTCTTCCATTAAGGAATCGCCCTCTTCCATTAGGGAATCGCCCTCTTCCATTAGGGAATCGACCCCTTCCATTAGGGAATCGGCCCCTTCCATTAGGGAATCGGCCCCTTCCATTAGGGAATCGGCCCCTTCCATTAGGGAATCGGCCCCTTCCATTAGGGAATCGACCCTTCCATTAGGGAATCGGCCCCTTCCATTAGGGAATTGGCCCCTTCCATTAGGGAATCGGCCCCTTCCATTGGGGAATTGGCCCCTTCCATTGGGGAATCGGCCCCTTCCATTAGGGAATCGCCCACTTCCATTAGAGAATCGCCCCCTTCCATTAGGGAATCGCCCACGCGCCTCTAGCATTAAAAATTGGAAATAGTATTCTTCAGTCTGTCTGACAAAGAAGCTTCTACCGAATTCCTTCCTAATCCTGCAGAAAATTCAACCAGCAAAGAGCGACCAGCCAGTATTCTGTGCCGTATTTTGTTAAGCCAAACTTCGACTCCGATTTCACTGGCTCTCTGCAGCATTTGGAGACTGAGATTATACAGGACTATGCGCACAGGCTCAAGTCCAGGTGCTATCAGGAGAAGTCTTATAGTGAGTGAATCTTTTATTTGTATGACTATCCTAAGTATAACAGTGCCATACCCATAGAGTATAACAGTGCGATACACATAAAGTGTAACAGTGCGATACCCATAGAGTGTAACAGTGCGATACCCATAGAGTATAACAGTGCGATACCCATAAAGTGTAACAGTGCGATACCCATAGAGTGTAACAGTGCGATACCCATAGAGTATAACAGTGCGATACCTATAGAGTATAACAGTGTGATACCCATAGAGTGTAACAGTGCGATACCCATAGAGTGTAACAGTGCGATACCCATAGAGTATAACAGTGCGATACCCATAGAGTATAACAGTGCGATACCCATAGAGTATAACAGTGCGATACCCAAAGAGTGTAACAGTGCGATACCCATAGAGTACAACAGTGCGATACCCATAGAGTACAACAGTGCGATACCCATAAAGTGTAACAGTGCGATACCCATAGAGTATAACAGTGCGATACCCATAGAGTGTAACAGTGCGATACCCATAGAGTGTAACAGTGCGATACCCATTGAGTATAACAGTGCGATACCCATTGAGTGTAACAGTGCGATACCCATAGAGTGTAACAGTGCGTTATCCATAGAGTATAACAGTGCGTTATCCATAGAGGGTAACAGTGCGATACCTATAGAGTGTAACAGTGCGATATCCATAGAGTGTAACAGTGCGATACCCATAGAGTATAACAGTGCGATACCTATAGAGTATAACAGTGCGATACCCATAGAGTATAACAGTGCGATACCCATAAAGTGTAACAGTGCGATACCCATAGAGTATAACAGTGCGATACCTATAGAGTATAACAGTGCGATACCCATAAAGTGTAACAGTGCGCTACCCATAGAGTATAACAGTGCGATACCCATAGAGTATAACAGTGCGCTACCCATAGAGTATAACAGTGCGATACCCATAGAGTGTAACAGTGCGATACTCATTAGTTTGTGGGTACACCGCAGCACTCCGCTCCAACCCCACCCCGCCAGAGATGTCAATGATGCACCGGGCGCAGTTCTACTCCGACAGTCGGGCCTATCAAAAGGCAACGGAATTGCAAACTCCAAGCTGTGAAACTTTCGAATCAGTGTTTGGCGGCGGCTAAGCCCGCCGGGTTGTCATAGCAACCAGGCTTTCCCTTTCTACGTAGCTATGGATAATTATTAATTGGTTTTCATACACTGAGCCTGGCGTTTGGACTAATCTGTACAGTACTTTTTTCTCAATCACCACCATTGGTGTATCCGAATTTTAATTTGTTTAAAAGATTGTTTTTTTCCGTAAAGTATATATTTGTGTAAGTCTTATTGGCCTATAAATTTTTATCCAACAGAAAATTTCCCTTTTTGCTTTCCGTGAATTGGACTGAAAGTGTTGTTTTGGTTAAGTAAACATTTGCATTAACCTTTTTTGATACCTGTCTTGATGATTGATCTTCAATTTGCCTAGAAAATAAATACAAACAGGTCGACAGCTTATCAAGGCTGTTTGGTTTGCGCACTGTGCAAGTTTAGTTATGCCTTTTATACACACTGTTCCCCTGTCAGGTATTTTAGAATGCTGTTAGACTTTTGATGACTGATTGCTAATATTTACATTTATTTAGTTTGCACATGCCTGCGGATAGCTTGCTGATAAATCTAATAGCTAGTTTGTATGTCAATTCTTGTTTTTTCCAAAAAATTTTTGTTTTTTCTTGAGCCGATTATGAAAATTAAAAATACAAATAAATGTCTTTTAAAATACTACTGGCGTATTCAATATACCGGAGGGGGGGCCAGGTCTGCTCATCATGTGTTCTGATTTATAGCTTTTCAATATGCATACAAGATAAATACTGCTTCTGTAGGGTAAAGTTGTGAGTTAAAGTGTTTATTTATTTGTGAAATTTGAGACTCTGGTTTTAAAAGTTAAGAATTCTTTTTTGACGAACTTGCATCTTAATGTACATTGTATACATGAACAGTCGTTTCGATAACAATTTCATCAGCCAAAAATGGCAAGACCTAAATTTCGTCTTTGAAATAAAAAAAAACAAAACTTGAATTCAATTAAGGCAGCCACTACTATGGCTCCAACTTTGGAGTTTTATACCTATATTTGTGCATTGTGCCACACTGAAAATTTTGCTTTTTGCATCGGCCGAGTGACTACGAAAAGAGAGTTGTATACAGGTACACACTTACTATGCGTTCATACGCGTACATGTATTTGACTGTTTTTACCCTGGCTGCCTCTCTGGTAGCTTGTCCTAAGGGTTGTGCGCAATCCGATTGGCCTGGCTTCGGCTAGCCCAATTTCTAAGGGTCCGCCCCGGAGGGGCTGTGCCCATTCTAAAAATAATCCCAACCATTCTTTTTCGTGCATTCCAATTATTTGGCCCTCGGCCTTGGTTTAGGGGGGTGTACCTGGAGTGAGTGTACTCTGGACTGCAGTGTGGCTAGTACCCGCCCTGCAGGAAAGAATGACCATTTCACGAAGGTGTACGGTAGAGCCCAGTTGATGCCAGCCCTGAGGCTGAGCCCCGGGAAGCAGGGTCCCTCCACCTGCTAGTAGGGTTCAGGTGCTCCTCCGTCCTGTTTTTATCCCCATTACTGTACTGGTTTTATTAATGTAAGGCCTTAGATTGTCGCTCCAATTCTCCGGAGTTATGAGCTCTGCCCTCCTTGCCCGGTCCATCCTGCGCTGTCCTTGGTCCATCTGCTGGCTCCTCTGGTTGTCTCCCTGCCTAAGTGTCTCTGGCTCTCATCCTGACAGTGGACTGGTGTCCTGGGGAATGAGTTCGCCCGATTCGGGGATACCGGCTGAGTTCGGGTCCTCTTGCCCCTTGTGCCCCTTCCCGACCCCTTGGCCTGGCCTCCAATATTGAGCTGGATAGGCGATACCCTTGGGCTTGTAGCCGGTAGACGGTCTTCCTGCCTGGAGTCTCGCCCTCAGATACAAGCCTTCCAGACTCGCTCCAATAATTAAGCCATTTTCGTAGACTTCGGGGTTTCCCCGCTCTCGGACCGCTTTTAGTAGTAACCCAAGCTTTTTTCGCTAATTCCAATTTTTTCTGCGCACTCCCAAGGACTTGTCTGCTGGATGGATGCCTGGGTGGACTCGGTCCTAGCACCATCCCTGATTCCCCTTTTTGGGTTGGCGGTGTCTTGTATCGTAGGTTTGGGCTAGTTGGGCTAGTAAAAGCACCAATTCACTAGGCTCTCACCAGAGTCCTGAGCTCTGGTCCCAATCTGTAGCCTCTCAGGCTATATGCCCCTGGCAGTATGGCCCTTTCAGATCCTTGCGGTAGAGCCCCCTTCCCTTTCGGACTGATCCACGGTAAGCCCCTGGCTTTCCATCCCCGTTTAACAACAAATCAATAAGTTTGCACATCAAAGTTGGGCTACCAAACCACAAACTAGTGAATGAAGACGCTGTCGTCTTCAAAGGTGGGACGATGGTTTATATTGTGTCCATTATTGTTTATGGCTATGACATCTATTTATTTAACCTAAATTGAGAGCTAAAAAGCCCCCCACGCTCCTGGCATTAGTTAGTCTAGTGGTATAGTGGGGACTGGCCGCCCCCACGCCCCTGGCATTAGTTAGTCTAGTGGTATAGTGGGGGGCTGGCCGCCCCCACGCCCCTGGCATTAGTTAGTCTAGTGGTATAGTGGGGGGCTGGCCGCCCCCCACGCCCCTGGCATTTGTTAGTCTAGTGGTATAGTGGGGGGCTGGCCGCCCCCACGCCCCTGGCATTTATTAGTCTAGTGGTATAGTGGGGGGCTCGCCGCCCCCCACGCCCCTGGCATTAGTTAGTCTAAGTGGTATAGTGGGGGGCTGGCCACCCCCCACGCCCCTGGCATTAGTTAGTCTAGTGGTATAGTGGGTGGCTGGCCGCCCCCCACGCCCCTGGCATTAGTTAGTCTAGTGGTATAGTGGGGGGCTGGCCGCCCCCCACGCCCCTGGCATTAGTTAGTCTAGTGGTATAGTGGGGGGCTGGCCGCCCCCACGCCCCTGGCATTAGTTAGTCTAGTGGTATAGTGGGGGGCTGGCCGCCCCCCACGCCCCTGGCATTAGTTAGTCTAGTGGTATAGTGGTATAGTGGGGGGGCTAGCCGCCCCCCACGCCCCTGGCATTAGTTAGTCTAGTGGTATAGTGGGGGCTGGCCGCCCCCACGCCCCTGGCATTAGTTAGTCTAGTGGTATAGTGGGGGGCTGGCCGCCCCCCACGCCCCTGGCATTAGTTAGTCTAGTGGTATAGTGGGGGGCTGGCCACCCCCCACGCCCCTGGCATTAGTTAGTCTAGTGGTATAGTGGGGGGCTGGCCACCCCCAGCGCCCCTGGCATTAGTTAGTCTAGTGGTATAGTGGGGGGCTGGCCGCCCCCCACGCCCCTGGCATTAGTTAGTCTAGTGGTATAGTGGGGGGCTGGCCGCCCCCCACGCCCCTGGCATTAGTTAGTCTAGTGGTATAGTGGGGGGCTGGCCGCCCCCCACGCCCCTGGCATTAGTTAGTCTAAGTGGTATAGTGGGGGCTGGCCGCCCCCCACGCCCCTGGCATTAGTTAGTCTAGTGGTATAGTGGGGGCTGGCCGCCCCCACGCCCCTGGCATTAGTTAGTCTAGTGGTATAGTGGGGGGCTGGCCGCCCCCCACGCCCCTGGCATTAGTTAGTCTAAGTGGTATAGTGGGGGGCTGGCCGCCCCCCACGCCCCTGGCATTAGTTAGTCTAGTGGTATAGTGGGGGGCTGGCCACCCCCCACGCCCCTGGCATTAGTTAGTCTAGTGGTATAGTGGGGGGCTGGCCGCCCCCCACGCCCCTGGCATTTATTAGTCTAGTGGTATAGTGGGGGGCTCGCCGCCCCCCACGCCCCTGGCATTAGTTAGTCTAAGTGGTATAGTGGGGGCTGGCCGCCCCCCACGCCCCTGGCATTAGTTAGTCTAGTGGTATAGTGGTATAGTGGGGGGCTGGCCGCCCCCCACACACCTGGCATTAGTTAGTCTAGTGGTATAGTAGGGGCTGGCCACCCCCCACGCCCCTGGCATTAGTTAGTCTAGTGGTATAGTGGGGGGCTGGCCCCCCCACGCCCCTGGCATTAGTTAGTCTAGTGGTATAGTGGGGGGCTGGCCGCCCCCACGCCCCTGGCATTAGTTAGTCTAGTGGTATAGTGGGGGGCTGGCCGCCCCCCACGCCCCTGGCATTAGTTAGTCTAAGTGGTATAGTGGGGGGCTGGCCGCCCCCACGCCCCTGGCATTAGTTAGTCTAGTGGTATAGTGGGGGCTGGCCGCCCCCCACGCCCCTGGCATTAGTTAGTCTAGTGGTATAGTGGGGGGCTGGCCGCCCCCACGCCCCTGGCATTAGTTAGTCTAAGTGGTATAGTGGGGGCTGGCCGCCCCCACGCCCCTGGCATTAGTTAGTCTAGTGGTATAGTGGGGGCTGGCCACCCCCACGCCCCTGGCATTAGTTAGTCTAGTGGTATAGTGGGGGCTGGCCGCCCCCCACGCCCCTGGCATTTATTAGTCTAGTGGTATAGTGGGGGCTCGCCGCCCCCCACGCCCCTGGCATTAGTTAGTCTAAGTGGTATAGTGGGGGCTGGCCGCCCCCACGCCCCTGGCATTAGTTAGTCTAGTGGTATAGTGGTATAGTGGGGGCTGGCCGCCCCCCACACACCTGGCATTAGTTAGTCTAGTGGTATAGTAGGGGGCTGGCCGCCCCCCACGCCCCTGGCATTAGTTAGTCTAGTGGTATAGTGGGGGGCTGGCCGCCCCCCACGCCCCTGGCATTAGTTAGTCTAGTGGTATAGTGGGGGCTGGCCGCCCCCACGCCCCTGGCATTAGTTAGTCTAAGTGGTATAGTGGGGGGCTTGCCGCCCCCCACGCCCCTGGCATTAGTTAGTCTAGTGGTATAGTGGGGGGCTGGCCACCCCCCACGCCCCTGGCATTAGTTAGTCTAGTGGTATAGTGGGGGGCTGGCCGCCCCCCACGCCCCTGGCATTAGTTAGTCTAGTGGTATAGTGGGGGGCTGGCCGCCCCCCACGCCCCTGGCATTAGTTAGTCTAGTGGTATAGTGGGGGGCTGGCCGCCCCCCACGCCCCTGGCATTAGTTAGTCTAAGTGGTATAGTGGGGGGCTGGCCGCCCCCACGCCCCTGGCATTAGTTAGTCTAGTGGTATAGTGGGGGCTGGCCGCCCCCCACGCCCCTGGCATTAGTTAGTCTAGTGGTATAGTGGGGGCTGGCCGCCCCCACGCCCCTGGCATTAGTTAGTCTAAGTGGTATAGTGGGGGGCTGGCCGCCCCCCACGCCCCTGGCATTAGTTAGTCTAGTGGTATAGTGGGGGGCTGGCCACCCCCCACGCCCCTGGCATTAGTTAGTCTAGTGGTATAGTGGGGGGCTGGCCGCCCCCCACGCCCCTGGCATTTATTAGTCTAGTGGTATAGTGGGGGGCTCGCCGCCCCCCACGCCCCTGGCATTAGTTAGTCTAAGTGGTATAGTGGGGGGCTGGCCGCCCCCCACGCCCCTGGCATTAGTTAGTCTAGTGGTATAGTGGTATAGTGGGGGGCTGGCCGCCCCCCACACACCTGGCATTAGTTAGTCTAGTGGTATAGTAGGGGGCTGGCCGCCCCCCACGCCCCTGGCATTAGTTAGTCTAGTGGTATAGGGGGGCTGGCCGCCCCCACGCCCCTGGCATTAGTTAGTCTAGTGGTATAGTGGGGGCTGGCCGCCCCCACGCCCCTGGCATTAGTTAGTCTAAGTGGTATAGTGGGGGCTTGCCGCCCCCCACGCCCCTGGCATTAGTTAGTCTAGTGGTATAGTGGGGGCTGGCCACCCCCACGCCCCTGGCATTAGTTAGTCTAGTGGTATAGTGGGGGCTGGCCGCCCCCCACGCCCCTGGCATTAGTTAGTCTAGTGGTATAGTGGGGGCTGGCCGCCCCCCACGCCCCTGGCATTAGTTAGTCTAGTGGTATAGTAGGGGGCTGGCCGCCCCCACGCCCCTGGCATTTATTAGTCTAGTGGTATAGTGGGGGCTGGCCGCCCCCCACGCCCCTGGCATTAGTTTCTCTAGTGGTATAGTGGGGGCTGGCCGCCCCCCACGCCCCTGGCATTAGTTAGTCTAGTGGTATAGTGGGGGCTGGCCGCCCCCACGCCACTGGCATTAGTTAGTCTAGTGGTATAGTGGGGGCTGGCCGCCCCCACACCCCTGGCATTAGTTTCTCTAGTGGTATAGTGGGGAGTTGGCCGCCCCCACGCCCCTGGCATTAGTTTGTCTAGTGGTATAGTGGAGGGCTGGCCGCCCCCACACCCCCGCTCCCCCACCCCTCCGCGCGTTGTTGTTGGGGAGGGTGGTTGTTGTTGTGGGGTTTGCGTAACGTGGGGGCTGCCGCCCCCACACCCCCGCTCCCCCACCCCTCCGCGCGTTGTTGTTGGGGAGGGTGGTTGTTGTTGTGGGGTTTGCGTAACGTGGGGGCTGCCGCCCCCACACCCCCGCTCCCCCACCCCTCCCGCACATTGTTGTTGGGGAGGGTGGTTGTTGTTGTGGGGTTTGCGTAACGTGGGGGCTGCCGCCCCCACACCCCCGCTCCCCCACCCCACCCCTCCGCAACTTTTCCCACCTCTAACACATCTTTTTAGCATGCTAAAACTGCTTGTAAGCCTTTGGCGACCGCGCAACACATGATACTTGCCGATATGTATCGTAATATTCTTTCTGCACTAACAAATCATCTGTGCCGCACTTTCAGCTTCACTCTTACTCTTTAATAAGGTATAGAAGGAAAGGAAAATTAAACAATCAATATTAAATTATATTCAAGTGAAAGAGAATTGAAAATACTAATAAATCCGTTCCTGCTAAAAAATTAAATATAAAAAAAACTTGGCCCACTTGGGATTCGAACCCGTGTTTAGGCCATTTACAAAGCAACTGCCTTCGGCCCCGATCCATCTCTTACTTAAGCGAAGCTCTACAGTGCACGCCGTTTATATCGAATATTCCCTATGGTAGCCACTTTTACGATTTTTGCTGCTTTTTCATACATTTCTGCTCGCTGCATCGCAGCGCCTTCATCTAAAAATGCGAGTCGCATGTCGTTACAGAGATAACATCAAGGCGCATTCATCTAATGCATTTTTAAAGTATGTCAACAAATTTTACGCCTCCTAGGCGCCAAATTGTGCATTTTCACCTGTTCTGACAGGTATTCAAACAGGTATTAAGACCTATTAACTTAAGAATCAGTTTTCAAAACTAATTTAGTTGCACAGTGCATCCATAGTGCTGTTTTTAGACACCAAAATTGAGTCTCTAGGCCTTGCCAATGCAGAGTTATTAGCAAAAGTATGCTCAAAATTTGCCCAAAAATAGCCTTCTCAAAATTCGGAGCCAATTTTCTCAAAAATACGAATTTTCCAGCCATATTGGCGTATGACCGGTGTAACTTCATCTATTCGACTAAACAATATTGAAAATGCAGAAAAATCGGTGCGCAAAATTTCTTATTTTTCCACTTCAAAGTTTGTACCCCAAAATGGGCCGTTTTTCACTTAACAGGTAAAAAGTACCTGTTAACAGGGGTTTTTTCAGGAGTGTCTTATGTCATTCAAAAGGGCATCCGATGGGCTACAATTTGACGCCATACTCGAAAAACTTTGCCCCATTTTAAAAAAATTTCCTTAACAACGTCTGATTTTCTGCAGTGCCCCCGGCCTCTTTTTTCCCTGGTTTTCGGGTCACTGCTCAGCACAGGTAGGTCCAAATGCTTAGAAAATTTAGGAAAACAAATTTCCATATGTTTGACACATCGTGTTAAAGTCTCACCACTGTAGCATAAAACACTTTTTCAAGTTTGAGGACTACTTTTTTAAAACGTGACCCAATTTTTTGAAAATGTCGTTTTTAGGCACTCTTTGGCACCTGAGCAGGTTATTGATGGCCCAATAAGCCAAATCTCGATGTTTCCGAATAGAAGACATCTATTTGAGTAATTTGGTGTAGAAATATTAAAAAATAAAGTTTTTAATCTCGACGAGATAGGCCTCACAAAAGTGCACTAAAAATTTGTACTTTTAAAGTGCAGATAGGCAGCCATGTGAAAAGTACATTTTAGCCCTAAAAACTATAGCGCATCAAACAGCCCCAGGTGTTATTGACGCTATGAGGCAGCTCAAAGGCCGCGCTATCGCGCGTCCTTTTCGCTGCGGTGAGGCAAAGTTGGAAAAAATGCCAATTTTTCGACCTCAAAAAACACGTTTTTTGTACTTTTAGCCTAGACGTTAAAGTACAATAAAAAAATCCATTTCTGATCATTGTAGCGTTCGAATGCCCGCGTTTACTGAGCCAGCCCGCTAAGCGCTGCCATATTCTCAATCCTTATTTTTTGAGATCAAAGTTTTTGACAAAGTCGAAAAAACGCAGTTTTTGGTTGCCATGGCAACCAAAACGCATTGCCATGGCAACCAACTATTGTGCATCCGATAGCGCTAGGTCTTTGACACATTTTGGCAAAAACCGTTTGTAAATTGGTCGTACCGTTTTTTATTGGCAGCGTTTAAAAGTTGAAAAACGTCATTTTTAGTGTGTGCAACCACGTTACATCTTATCAGGGACGATTTCGCAAAAGTAAGCACCATAGAAAAAAATTCTCGCTTCGCTCGCCTTTTTTTCTATACTACTTACTGGCTCATCGTCCCACAACTAGTGAATGAAGACGCTGTCGTCTTCAAAGGTGGGACGATGGTTTTAATGTTTGTAACTTTTACGGCTTTGACCTGTTTATTAAACCAAATTAAGAACTTAATTAAGAAGCAATAATTGAGTGTGCCACTCAGGCGCAGGGCCACCCTAGCAGTTAGAAAGAGCACAGCATATTTGGCTAATGATATTTGCGCAGCTAAGCTCAGTTTGGGCAGACACCAACCAACAGTTAACACATTTGTCATTCTGTCTGGACTCCGTCCGTGCTGTGCATCAAAATGCGAAGCGTTAATGTTCACCGCTACAATCAGAGTTGCCAAATAAGCGCAAGATACTTTGCTGCATGGAAGACAATTAAACCTTTGTAATTATATATTTAACGCTAACAACACATTCGATCAGTAAGATTTTATTTTCATACATTTACATTTATAAACACAAAGTTAAAATACAGTAACTGTTTGAACAATTTTAAAAATGCTTAACAAAAACAAACTAAAAATTTACGCGATTCAAACACGGGTTTTCCCCTCCTCTCTCTCCCCTCTCTCATCTTCTCTCTCCTCTCCTTTATCTCCTCTCTGCTCTGTCATCTCTCTACTTTCTACCCTCTCCTCTCTCCCTTATCCTCTCGCTTCTCTCTCCTCTCCCTCTTCTCATCTCTACTCATTTATCTATTCTCTCTCGTCTTTTCGGCTCTACTCCCTCCTGTCTCCTCTTTCACCTCTCTTACCCCCTCTCCTCTCTCCTCTCAATTCCCTCATCTCTTCTCTCGCCTTTATTCTCTTTTTTCTTTTCTCTAATCTATCCCTTTTAATTCTCTCTTTTCATGTTCTCTTTCATCTAATATTTTATCTACTCTTTCCTTTTCTCTTTTCTCTATTCCCTTTCATTTAGCCATTAGTACACAAAACTACCCTCAGTCCAAATGCACTGTCATCCCTGCTTCTCCTGCTGCTCTTGTTGCGTTGTCTGCTGTTGCGGCTGCTCTTGTTGCTTTGTCTGCTGTTTTTTTTTTTTCCAGCAGTTACGGGCAATGTGCCCTATTTTCTTACAGACGAAGCATCTCTCTACAATATAGAAATGATTGTAAGCGTTTTTGCTATTTATATACATACGTGTATGTATATACACATTTATACTAATTCAGACTTACTTTGCACTGAACCCTTCCCGCCTCCTCTTCCTCCACCATCTCCTCCTCCTCCGCCATCTCCTCCTCCGCCTTGCCCGCCTCCGCCTCCGCTTCCGCCTCCGCTTCCGCCTCCGCCTCCGCCTCGTCCGCCTCCGCCTCCGCCTCGCCCGCCTCCGCCTCTGCCTCGCCCGCCTCCGCCTCGCCCGCCACCGCCTCGCCCGCCTTCGCCTCGCCCGCCTCCCTGTTCATTGAAATATAGTTTTACGATCATCTGAAAGAAGAAAGTTGTGCAACTAATATTAGCTGTGTGACTGTCTGTCTGTAATGTGTCGTCTGTACATAGACTGCACTGCTCGTATAAATTCTCAATAGGCTAATCACGAACATTACTTTGAGTTGGTATTTGACTACCTTATCAACTTTTATAAATTAAATGGAACGAATTCAAAATTTTATAAAATTCTATTAAAATGAAAATTGTATTTTTTAAGAAACGGAATAAAAAAGTACTCAAAAGGGAGAGTAGCAAAGCTTAGCTGCTAATATAAGTAGAATACACTTTGACAGGAGTGACAATATGGCAATTTAATTACGTTAATTTATAAAACTGTTTAGGCTAATTTGTTAACCTTTGTTAATATTTGTAAAAAATCCTAATTATACTCCGTTTGCGCTAACGCTATTGCGCTACTGGAAAATATTAATGTTTTAACGCTACTCAACTAAAAACGTTTTACAACGAACTTGTGCTGTCTTACGAAGATAGTGTAATCCATAGACAGGCCAACTAACAAACTGACAGTAAACAGTACATAGATAGTTAGACAGAAAACAGACATATGAACTTTGTCATATGGACAAAGAACTAAGGCCAAAAGACCTCATGACTGGGCCTAGTGAAGACTGAAAGAGAGAGAGAGAGAGAGAGAGAGAGAGAGAGAGAGAGAGAGAGAGAGAGAGAGAGAGAGAGAGAGAGAGAGAGAGAGAGAGAGAGAGAGAGAGAGGGAGAGAGGAGAGAGAGAGAGGGAGAGAGGAGAGAGGAAGGAGCCAAAGAGTTTTAGTGGCGAATGGAATTTAAATTTGCTTTGCTTTCTTGGATTTAAAGGACAAGGAGCCTGCCATGTCAGCCATCAGTTAAGCGTAGACTTTAACCTTTGGCATAGGGCTAATACGCATTTGGCCAAAATCATATCCAGATCAGGGAGGTGACATTTATTTTCCGATTGGTACTGAACCCTGAACAAAACAGATACAGGCAGTAGATATAAGAGAGAGAAGACTGAGGGAGAAAGGAAAGAAGTAGAGAGTAGGGGTCACTGCATAAAGTTGTTGTCGAATGGAGCTTTAATTAACTCTTACTGCTTCTATAGATATTATAGATTAAATAGACGTACATATGGTTCATAGATAGATACATAAATGGATAGATGGACAGAAAAAGAGACAAACATACAATCTGACAGACAGATAAACAGATGAACAGAAAGATAGTTAAACGGCTGAACAGACAGAAAGACAGACAAACAGACAAACAGACAAACCGACAGACAGACAGACAGACAGACAGACAGACAAACAGAGAGACAGAGAGACAGACAGACTGTTGAAGAGATGAACATACGATCAGACAGACTTAGACAAACACTCTGGAAAAACATACAAGTGTGTACACTAAATGTGAAAAGTTGTCTAATATAACAAGATGCTAACTGGTTAAGAAAATAGGGTATTATTAAACAGAGAGTGAGAGACTTTTACAGAAAAAATGCTAAGCATAACACTTAATAAATGCACAATTTCATTTGCAGTTTGGACGTATCAATGGAATTTGAACAGTATTCAAGTATCTGATTGTAGGGAAAGTTTTCGGAATTTTTAAAACATTTCAATACAACTTTTTTCTTGAATTTTCTAGAACTTTTTCATGAGTATAAATACGGTATTACTTATTCCCAGTCCGAGTCCCATTCCCAGTCCACCATCAAGACCTCCAGGGTGTAGGATTGGTAGCTCGTACAAGCGCTACAAGAATGGACAACTGGGCCTTGAGGACACGTCTTGAAGTGAGCGTTCACCTGAACTCAATGATGACGATGCCCTGGAAGTGCTCATCGCGTAGAACAATCAGCAGACAACAGGCGTTATGTTTTGAAATCTAAAAGCTAAACTCAAGTGCTGGGTGTCGCATAAACTGGCAACTCGTGACCTAGATATCTGGCCATTCTCAATGCTGCTGACGCTGGGTTGGGAAGTTCTTCTCCACCCATATTACAGCCCAGATCTTGTGCCTACCGACTACCACCTTTTGCCGCGCTCAGCCAGTCCATGGCTGCTCACAGCTTCAAAGATGAGGAGGACTTGGAGAAGCATCTGCGTGACTTATTCGACTCTCACAACTCCGAGTGGTACCGCAAAAGCATCCATTCTCTGTATGGACGTTGGCAGGAGGTTATTGCCTCTGATGCAAATTACATTGAATACTAATAAATTAATAAAAATAATAATAAGTTTGAATGAAGTGAATATTGTAGTAAATATTCCGAGAACTTTTACTACAATCATCAGATAAGCATCGTTGTTAGAAAAAGTTTTTCAACTTTAAGTCTCGCTGTAGCGATCGCATGCATGCCAGTCGTTGAGTACCCGTCGTTGAAAGTTTGACACCAGACCGCCCAGCAGGTGAATGAACAACTGGCACTGCGTACCACCTTGGTTGCTGTCGGTGAACATCTTGCATGTCAGGTACGCTGCAGTTGTAAATGACTTAGTCGCAACGCCCTGGCTCGTGTTACATGTAAATGTCAAATTGGATTACAACTTTTATCAAAAAACAAATAGTGTGTCATATAGTCATGACAATGGTGAATAATACAAATGAAAGCTTACCTTAATTGCAGTGCTTTTCGTTTTTCTCAATTTCAGAAACAGTTTTTCAACTGTATGTCTCGCTGTAGCGATCGCATGCATGCCAGTCATTGAAAGTTTGACACCAGACCGCCCAGCAGGTGAATGAACAACTGGCACTGCGTACCACCTTGGTTGCTGTCGGTGAACATCTTGCATGTCAGGTACGCTGCAGTTGTAAATGACTTAGTCGCAACGCCCTGGCTCGTGTTACATGTAAATGTCAAATTGGATTACAACTTTTATCAAAAAACAAATAGTGTGTCATATAGTCATGACAATGGTGAATAATACAAATGAAAGCTTACCTTAATTGCAGTGCTTTTCGTTTTTCTCAATTTCAGAAACAGTTTTTCAACTGTATGTCTCGCTGTAGCGATCGCATGCATGCCAGTCGTTGAGTACCCGTCGTTGAAAGTTTGACACCAGACCGCCCAGCAGGTGAATGAACAACTGGCACTGCGTACCACCTTGGTTGCTGTCGGTGAACATCTTGCATGTCAGGTACGCTGCAGTTGTAAATGACTTAGTCGCAACGCCCTGGCTCGTGTTACATGTAAATGTCAAATTGGATTACAACTTTTATCAAAAAACAAATAGTGAGTCATATAGTCATGACAATGGTGAATAATACAAATGAAAGCTTACCTGAATTGCAGTGCTTTTCGTTTTTCTAAATTTCAGAAACAGTTTTTCAACTGTATGTCTCGCTGTAGCGATCGCATGCATGCCAGTCATTGAAAGTTTGACACCAGACCGCCCAGCAGGTGAATGAACAACTGGCACTGCGTACCACCTTGGTTGCTGTCGGTGAACATCTTGCACGTCAGGTACGCTGCAGTTGTAAATGACTTAGTCGCAACGCCCTGGCTCGTGTTACATGTAAATGTCAAATTGGTTTACAACTTTTTGTCATTTAAATAAAAAAAACAAATAGAGGGTGTCATATAGTCATGACAATGGTGAATAATACAAATGAAAGCTTACCTGATTTGCAGTGCTTCTGGTCTTTCTAAATGTTTCGCAACTACACGAATGGAGTACTGATGATATGGATGCGAAAGAAGCATTTCATGTACAAACAGTAGAAAGAAGTGGAAAAATAAATTGTCAAAAATGCTTGAAATGTAACAATTTTGAGCTGAGGAAAAAATCCATATACGGAACAACAAGAATACCGAATGCATAAAAACACATTTTAATGAATGAAATAACGCATACAATAAAAATTATGGAATTATATTCATATACAGTATGTCAGTGAACCTAATCATCCCTTCACCCAATTTCAACCGGACCATATTTCATTCTAGATAGCTCGTATTGCCCCGTCTTTTCCCAATAAACCCACAGTTGCTTTAGAAGCAGCCAGAATCCGCAATTCCCAAATAATTATTTGGCCAAGAACCCAAGATCCCCTCTAATCACCAAACGTATTCACGAAGCCAGGATCTCCTCTGATCAGCAGAGTATTTGAAAAGCCAAAATCCCTTCTAATCATCACAGTAATTGAGAAGCCACGTACATTCCCATCTAATCATCACAGTATTTGAGAGCCCATAATCTTTTTTAATCACCCAAAGTATTTGAGAGCCCAAGATCCCCTCTAATCACCCAAAGTATTTGAGAGCCCAAGATCCCGTCTAAACACCAAAGTATTTGAGAAACTATCTCCTCTAGTCCCGAAATTACGTAAGAAGCCAATATAGTAGACGAAATTTAAAATCAATCTAAGACAAAAAACCAAAATACAAAGTAACAAAACACTTGCTTTTTTAGCACTAATACGATTCTGACAGGTCATTCGCACACTTTGTGCTATAATTTATCAGGTTGCACCTTTAAAATGCACCTTCTCGTTTCACCTTGTCAGACGTGTTTGCGTGTCAGCCCTGCAGCGTATCATTCAAGGTTTGCTGTTGTAAACCCGTGCCCTTTGCAGTTTAAGGTGTTTATTTAATTTGAATGTTCCTACACTTAAAATGCACTTTTAAGGCGAAACCGGATATACCGTTAACTATAAAGGTCCTATTCATATGACTTTAATTTGTTACTCTACTGGGAAATAATTATCAGTAGATTCTTAATAAATATTTATGAATGTAACTCCGACCATTAAATATGTCGATTGAACCAATTTAGTTTACACATGGCTTAGTAGCGGATGTAGGATTTTTATTCGATAGGGATGAACAGGGCGCCTACCTATAAAGTACAATTTGGTGCCGAACACGTGCTAAAGTGCTTCCAAATCAAGGAATATTTGGTGGGGGGCTGTCAGGCACTTAAGGGCGCTATGAATCTTACTCAAATCGTGTATTGAGTTATTATTCAGTTTTTCCCACCAAAATTTCTTCCTAAAAATACTGCTAAATGACACTCACATAAACAATTAGAACAACCTTTAAAACTGCATGGCACTCACAGCTCTGAGTTCTGGTACTCCTCTGACTGGTTTTGTCGTTTCAACAAGCTTCTTTTTTAATTTATCGGGCACTTTGGTATAAACATTTTAGACTATACTCTCACAACAGAAAAGGAAACTACTTACATACTTATAAACTGTTGTTAAAGACGTTATAGTCTTGGAATAATTGCAATTATTGAGAGATTATTGAGCAACTACTAGAACTGTGAATATTTTTATACTTTTCGTAATTAATGTCTTACTAACTACAATCCTACAAAATAAAAGATCTCCTTTGTGTTTGTATATTTTCTTGCTCAATAATTCTTTATATGATACATTTTAACTGGCTTAGCTACCAAGATAACACCTATGCATACATATTTAAGAAGCTTATTCAACAGACACCGAATAGTCACGCAACAGCACGAGACTTATCTAACCAACAGGCATAAGTACCCGCCAGAATTATCTGCGTAACTCAGGCCGAAAATTTATTAGACTGACACTCAATCACAATTCATATATTATCCTTGTGACCCAACAGCAAACTATTGACAGCACTTTGGCATAACTCGTCAATAGTCTACCCTGGCACACGTGTCAGCCCCACGCTTCACAGAGTGAAAGCCTTGCGCGTTGCTTTACTTATCCATTTTATACAATATTTAAAAACGAATTTAAAAGAAATACCCCGAAATCAAACCTCTTTTTCAAATATTAAAATGAATTTAAATTGATTAAATAAACTATTCAACTTTTTGACTGATAAACTGAGCAAGGTGGCTGATAACACTGTATGGTTAATTAAAAAGTGATTTAAAACGACTTAAGACGACTTGAAATGCTTCTTTTGCTTTATACTTCCCAATCCCAATCTAACGAAATTAAATCAGTCCTATATAGCTATTCAAAGCCTAGGAGAAACGGCTATTTAAGAACAAAACACTGTACTACACTTAACACACACAAAAGCAACGCGCAAGACTTTCATTAAGACCGCAAACACCGTTTTTTCTCAGAGCCATTGTTTGCTCTATATTATATAGATTCGTGCACATTTTCAGTTAAAAACTGCCAAATACTGCTGGCTCATTTCTCGCACAAATCTAATAATCGCTTCTGTTCATTTACCTGTGCTACAATACCGCCTGTAGAAAATAGGCGCTGAAATCTAACGAAATCGCAACAGGTAACAAACAGATCAGACAAAGCACGAACTCTACTCACGGCAGTGTAGTACAGACCTGCTGGCGGCGACTTGCGGCCCTTGCCCAGCTGTACAAACGCCTTGTCAATCGTTAGGCCTTGCGACTTGTGAATAGTGATTGCCCAGGCTAGCCTCAGCGGAAACTGATGTCTCGACAAGCTGGCGCCTCGCTGAAGCCACTGGCTTGATACTGGTAGAATTGGCACAACAGAAACTGTCGGTGCACACTCGCTGCTACTACTATTACCATCTTCTCTGGGCAGCCGCATGGCTTGCATTGCCGGGCCATTGTAGCGCTCGAATTCAACCCAAACGCAGTCGGGCAAATCATTTGGCGGCTTCTTTCCATTCGCGTAGCAGATGCCACGAACCGTACCAACCGAGCCATTCACCAGGCCATTTTGCACAGATAGGTTCCGAGTCAACATCACACGTGCTCCAATCGCCAGAAATAGTCGCCTGGCTAGGCCTGTCTCCGATTTCTGCTTGCTACTATCAGCAGCATTGTTGCCATCAGCGGTTGCCTTCCAGTACAAGTTGCATTGATTATCCGCACCGGATTGTTATCATCGACAATTTTTCGCAGCTCCTCACAATTGGCATTAGACACATCTTCATTTGTGTGGTACAATAGCGTGCATTTGCCATCAACATCTAGCGGTAGCATGTCTGCAGCTGCTACTTGACACTTGTCCATTACAGTCTTCCAAATGGCTTCGGTTACTTTGCCTTCGCGAAGAGACTCTAAAATGCTGGCAAACTCTGTGTCATTTGCTTGACGCACCTGCTTGTTTAGATAAACAACCGTTTTGAAACTCTGATACACTTGATAGCCAATCGGTGTCAAATTATCTTTGGCATTCTTGTTAAACACGTACAGCTGTTTGTCTTGCACGGGAGGCAGCTGAAACACATCGCCAACCAAAATGATTGACCGTCCGCCGAAATATCCTTCTTCAAGCGTGTCTCGCTTCTCCTCAGGAAACAGTTCGCACAGACGGTTGTGCACCTTTGCCAGTGTCCTTTGGCCAACCATGCTAAACTCGTCAATGATTATGTAGCGCACGTTTGACCATACCGATTGCATGTCTGACAATGCCTTGCTGCTGCCCGAAGTCGTTGAACCGTCAGCATTAGTAGTACACGCCGTAGTCGAAAACTTTACGTTCAACTTCAACGCTGAATGCAGTGTCTCGCCAGCAATGTTGAACGCAGCCACACCAGTCGGTGCCATTACTTTGCACTTGTCCTCGCCAATCAATTTTCGTAGTGCAGCAATCAGAAAACTCTTGCCTGTTCCAGCGCTGCCATACAAAATTACTCGCAGTGGTGGAGGCATCTTTCCCGACTCAGTACTATTGTTAGTCGTGTCACTTTCGGCCAGCCGTTCAAGCTTCAATTGATTGTCAATCATGTCGTAGAGCTTCCGCTGTCTCTCATTAAGCAGTGAAACGTCAATCGTTTGACGATTAGCGCCTGCACCATCTTCGATGGTAATTCCAGCTACACGTCTAACAGGCTTAGTCAGTTCGGTCATTAAAAACTGCTTTGCCTCTGCCAGACTCGGAAATTGCCAATCTGAAGCAGCACTCCAATCGAAACCTTCTGGCGCAACTGGCAGAGTGTCTTCCGGATTCTTGTTGACATTCAGCTGAATGTCCGCATGCTTTGCACCAGTGCTGCCATCCAATCCTCTTGCTGACGCTCCGGATAAGCTGGACCAGCAACTGATTCGGCATTCGCGGCAGTCATGTCTGGCAAATCGGCGACTGCTTCGCGTTCCTCCTCGTCGGCTTCATCGTTGCGCAGGTCGTCCAAATCGCGCACAACCAGCTGACACGCTTCCGTTTGCATCATCGCCTCGTAGGCCTCGCGCCAGCTTGCATGCGATCCCTTTGCTTGCTCTTCGGTTCGCCAACAGCTCCACAGTAGTACCTGCTGCCGATAGTATTGTTCGCGCCGTTTATCGTCGCTTTCTGTTGAGCGCAAAAACGGACTCACAATCAAAACTGCTTCCTTGCCCGCTAGTCGCTTCTTGTAGACGGCAACTTGTTCACCACCGCGTCTTTGTTGACGCATCGGCGGAATATAGTCCGAAAAGAATCGATACATTGTCTCATTCTCCAATTGTGCCGGCCGATTTGCGTACTTTTCAATACTATTCTTGCAAACGCCTCGACTCTCAATCGCTCTAGTCTCGCCAGTTTGAACGTAGACAAACTCTCGCGACGCCTTGTACATCGGTGTCTGTAATACCAGATGCATAGCCTCTTGTGCTGAATAGTCGCGCGCTCCAACTTGCATCATCAAGTGCTGCTGAACAATGCGACGTGCAGTATTTGTTCGACTATACTCGTCATGCTGCTGCTGATTATTATCATTTTCTGCTGCATTATCAATGTCACTGACTCCTGCTGCTGCTCCATAGAAAGATAGCGACGATTCAACTCTTGCAACTGCTCCGATTCCTTCTCTCCTTTGCTTGCATACTTGATCAAATAGCGAATCAAATCTTTGGCCGAAGAAATCATCTGAATGTCTAGGTTAGCTCTCCACATGCACAGTACTTGAGGATTGTACATGCCAATATATTGGTCGTTGCGCTGCGTCTCAACCTTCCAGTTTAAACTTGACAGCTTTTTGGCGACAGTCTTTGTCTGCAAATCTCGCGGATATTTGTATCGACACTTCATAGAGCCGTTCTTTTCCTTTCGTAGGCAGCGATTACTGCACCTTGAGTGCCTCATGTTGTTGTGAAGAAGTGCTTGCAAATCGGCTTTATCGTCCTTAATTTCGGACGGCTTCAATCGAGCCGGCTGCGCTCCTACTCCGCCGGACAAAATTTCGCGACCGCTATCTGATTCGTCCATGCACGTGTTCCAACTGCAAATGTACTTGTCCACAAAGGCAACCAAATCTTCTGCTTGCAAGGATTCCGAAGTCACATCCACTCCGTCCGGCATCCAAACGCAGCCATGAACATGCGGGCTTCCTCGACTCTGATACTCGATACGAAACCAAAAGTCCTTTACTTTCCAGTGTTCAACAAAAAATTTCTGCAAAAACAATTCAAAACGAATCCAAAACACAGTATCCGCCATGCCAGGATCTTTTGCAGTCTGGAAAGCAACTCTTGCTTGATTTCTTGCCAATTATCATTGTCGACGTCTTCTTCGATTTGCCAAACTTGCAACAACTCTGGCCACTGAATATCCGCCGCGGATAACGTCACAAAATAGTGCGGCAAACCAATTGTTTTAATCATTGCTTCCAACTGTCTACGCTTGCTTTGCCAATAGCTGGCTGTTCCACGCAACTCTGACGCTCTGGCTGACACGCTGGACATCACTGCTGGATCTTTCAGCTTCTCCAGCATCTCTGGCGCACTTAAGCCAGCCAAATTCTTGTCGTGCACAAATACTCGTCAACTTCCAATGCTCTCCATCGCATCACCATGTTCTCAATGAAAAGCGAAAGCGAGGATCGCAACGAAATCTCGGGCAGTGAAACTGCATCAAGTGCTTCGCATAGTCGCCAGGCCTATCGAACGCACTC
>NIVC01002194.1:160705-194728 GCA_002269645.1 Macrostomum lignano | reverse complement strand
ACTCACAATGGTTCCTGTCGAAGTACACTAAAGTACTTTCTGCATATTAATGTACTGAGCAGGGGGACTTGGGAGTCTGTAAGTTCGAGTAGGGAACAGATGGAGCCTTGGCGTCTTGTAGGCTTCTAGATTGATAATGTTTCCTTCCAGATCTCAGTTTTCAGCTTCGTACTCACAATGGTTCTTGTCGAAGTACACTAAAGTACTTTCTGCATATTAATGTACTGAGCAGGGGGGACTTGGGAGTCTGTAAGTTCGAGTAGGGAACAGATGGAGCCTTGGCGTCTTGTAGGCTTCTAGATTGATAATGTTTCCTTCCAGATCTCAGTTTTCAGCTTCGTACTCACAATGGTTCTGTCGAAGTACACTAAAGTACTTTCTGCATATTAATGTACTGAGCAGGGGGGACTTGGGAGTCTGTAAGTTCGAGTAGGGAACAGATGGAGCCTTGGCGTCTTGTAGGCTTCTAGATTGATAATGTTTCCTTCCAGATCTCAGTTTTCAGCTTCGTACTCACAATGGTTCTTGTCGAAGTACACTAAAGTACTTTCTGCATATTAATGTACTGAGCAGGGGGGACTTGGGAGTCTGTAAGTTCGAGTAGGGAACAGATGGAGCCTTGGCGTCTTGTAGGCTTCTAGATTGATAATGTTTCCTTCCAGATCTCAGTTTTCAGCTTCGTACTCACAATGGTTCCTGTCGAAGTACACTAAAGTACTTTCTGCATATTAATGTACTGAGCAGGGGGGACTTGGGAGTCTGTAAGTTCGAGTAGGGAACAGATGGAGCCTTGGCGTCTTGTAGGCTTCTAGATTGATAATGTTTCCTTCCAGATCTCAGTTTTCAGCTTCGTACTCACAATGGTTCCTGTCGAAGTACACTAAAGTACTTTCTGCATATTAATGTACTGAGCAGGGGGGACTTGGGAGTCTGTAAGTTCGAGTAGGGAACAGATGGAGCCTTGGCGTCTTGTAGGCTTCTAGATTGATAATGTTTCCTTCCAGATCTCAGTTTTCAGCTTCGTACTCACAATGGTTCTTGTCGAAGTACACTAAAGTACTTTCTGCATTAATGTACTGAGCAGGGGGGACTTGGGAGTCTGTAAGTTCGAGTAGGGAACAGATGGAGCCTTGGCGTCTTGTAGGCTTCTAGATTGATAATGTTTCCTTCCAGATCTCAGTTTTCAGCTTCGTACTCACAATGGTTCTGTCGAAGTACACTAAAGTACTTTCTGCATATTAATGTACTGAGCAGGGGGACTTGGGAGTCTGTAAGTTCGAGTAGGGAACAGATGGAGCCTTGGCGTCTTGTAGGCTTCTAGATTGATAATGTTTCCTTCCAGATCTCAGTTTTCAGCTTCGTACTCACAATGGTTCTTGTCGAAGTACACTAAAGTACTTTCTGCATATTAATGTACTGAGCAGGGGGGACTTGGGAGTCTGTAAGTTCGAGTAGGGAACAGATGGAGCCTTGGCGTCTTGTAGGCTTCTAGATTGATAATGTTTCCTTCCAGATCTCAGTTTTCAGCTTCGTACTCACAATGGTTCTGTCGAAGTACACTAAAGTACTTTCTGCATATTAATGTACTGAGCAGGGGGGACTTGGGAGTCTGTAAGTTCGAGTAGGGAACAGATGGAGCCTTGGCGTCTTGTAGGCTTCTAGATTGATAATGTTTCCTTCCAGATCTCAGTTTTCAGCTTCGTACTCACAATGGTTCTTGTCGAAGTACACTAAAGTACTTTCTGCATATTAATGTACTGAGCAGGGGGGACTTGGGAGTCTGTAAGTTCGAGTAGGGAACAGATGGAGCCTTGGCGTCTTGTAGGCTTCTAGATTGATAATGTTTCCTTCCAGATCTCAGTTTTCAGCTTCGTACTCACAATGGTTCTGTCGAAGTACACTAAAGTACTTTCTGCATATTAATGTACTGAGCAGGGGGGACTTGGGAGTCTGTAAGTTCGAGTAGGGAACAGATGGAGCCTTGGCGTCTTGTAGGCTTCTAGATTGATAATGTTTCCTTCCAGATCTCAGTTTTCAGCTTCGTACTCACAATGGTTCTGTCGAAGTACACTAAAGTACTTTCTGCATATTAATGTACTGAGCAGGGGGACTTGGGAGTCTGTAAGTTCGAGTAGGGAACAGATGGAGCCTTGGCGTCTTGTAGGCTTCTAGATTGATAATGTTTCCTTCCAGATCTCAGTTTTCAGCTTCGTACTCACAATGGTTCTGTCGAAGTACACTAAAGTACTTTCTGCATATTAATGTACTGAGCAGGGGGGACTTGGGAGTCTGTAAGTTCGAGTAGGGAACAGATGGAGCCTTGGCGTCTTGTAGGCTTCTAGATTGATAATGTTTCCTTCCAGATCTCAGTTTTCAGCTTCGTACTCACAATGGTTCTGTCGAAGTACACTAAAGTACTTTCTGCATATTAATGTACTGAGCAGGGGGGACTTGGGAGTCTGTAAGTTCGAGTAGGGAACAGATGGAGCCTTGGCGTCTTGTAGGCTTCTAGATTGATAATGTTTCCTTCCAGATCTCAGTTTTCAGCTTCGTACTCACAATGGTTCTTGTCGAAGTACACTAAAGTACTTTCTGCATATTAATGTACTGAGCAGGGGGGACTTGGGAGTCTGTAAGTTCGAGTAGGGAACAGATGGAGCCTTGGCGTCTTGTAGGCTTCTAGATTGATAATGTTTCCTTCCAGATCTCAGTTTTCAGCTTCGTACTCACAATGGTTCTTGTCGAAGTACACTAAAGTACTTTCTGCATATTAATGTACTGAGCAGGGGGGACTTGGGAGTCTGTAAGTTCGAGTAGGGAACAGATGGAGCCTTGGCGTCTTGTAGGCTTCTAGATTGATAATGTTTCCTTCCAGATCTCAGTTTTCAGCTTCGTACTCACAATGGTTCTGTCGAAGTACACTAAAGTACTTTCTGCATATTAATGTACTGAGCAGGGGGGACTTGGGAGTCTGTAAGTTCGAGTAGGGAACAGATGGAGCCTTGGCGTCTTGTAGGCTTCTAGATTGATAATGTTTCCTTCCAGATCTCAGTTTTCAGCTTCGTACTCACAATGGTTCTTGTCGAAGTACACTAAAGTACTTTCTGCATATTAATGTACTGAGCAGGGGGGACTTGGGAGTCTGTAAGTTCGAGTAGGGAACAGATGGAGCCTTGGCGTCTTGTAGGCTTCTAGATTGATAATGTTTCCTTCCAGATCTCAGTTTTCAGCTTCGTACTCACAATGGTTCTGTCGAAGTACACTAAAGTACTTTCTGCATATTAATGTACTGAGCAGGGGGGACTTGGGAGTCTGTAAGTTCGAGTAGGGAACAGATGGAGCCTTGGCGTCTTGTAGGCTTCTAGATTGATAATGTTTCCTTCCAGATCTCAGTTTTCAGCTTCGTACTCACAATGGTTCTGTCGAAGTACACTAAAGTACTTTCTGCATATTAATGTACTGAGCAGGGGGGACTTGGGAGTCTGTAAGTTCGAGTAGGGAACAGATGGAGCCTTGGCGTCTTGTAGGCTTCTAGATTGATAATGTTTCCTTCCAGATCTCAGTTTTCAGCTTCGTACTCACAATGGTTCTGTCGAAGTACACTAAAGTACTTTCTGCATATTAATGTACTGAGCAGGGGGGACTTGGGAGTCTGTAAGTTCGAGTAGGGAACAGATGGAGCCTTGGCGTCTTGTAGGCTTCTAGATTGATAATGTTTCCTTCCAGATCTCAGTTTTCAGCTTCGTACTCACAATGGTTCTGTCGAAGTACACTAAAGTACTTTCTGCATATTAATGTACTGAGCAGGGGGGACTTGGGAGTCTGTAAGTTCGAGTAGGGAACAGATGGAGCCTTGGCGTCTTGTAGGCTTCTAGATTGATAATGTTTCCTTCCAGATCTCAGTTTTCAGCTTCGTACTCACAATGGTTCTTGTCGAAGTACACTAAAGTACTTTCTGCATATTAATGTACTGAGCAGGGGGGACTTGGGAGTCTGTAAGTTCGAGTAGGGAACAGATGGAGCCTTGGCGTCTTGTAGGCTTCTAGATTGATAATGTTTCCTTCCAGATCTCAGTTTTCAGCTTCGTACTCACAATGGTTCTGTCGAAGTACACTAAAGTACTTTCTGCATATTAATGTACTGAGCAGGGGGGACTTGGGAGTCTGTAAGTTCGAGTAGGGAACAGATGGAGCCTTGGCGTCTTGTAGGCTTCTAGATTGATAATGTTTCCTTCCAGATCTCAGTTTTCAGCTTCGTACTCACAATGGTTCTTGTCGAAGTACACTAAAGTACTTTCTGCATATTAATGTACTGAGCAGGGGGGACTTGGGAGTCTGTAAGTTCGAGTAGGGAACAGATGGAGCCTTGGCGTCTTGTAGGCTTCTAGATTGATAATGTTTCCTTCCAGATCTCAGTTTTCAGCTTCGTACTCACAATGGTTCTGTCGAAGTACACTAAAGTACTTTCTGCATATTAATGTACTGAGCAGGGGGGACTTGGGAGTCTGTAAGTTCGAGTAGGGAACAGATGGAGCCTTGGCGTCTTGTAGGCTTCTAGATTGATAATGTTTCCTTCCAGATCTCAGTTTTCAGCTTCGTACTCACAATGGTTCTGTCGAAGTACACTAAAGTACTTTCTGCATATTAATGTACTGAGCAGGGGGGACTTGGGAGTCTGTAAGTTCGAGTAGGGAACAGATGGAGCCTTGGCGTCTTGTAGGCTTCTAGATTGATAATGTTTCCTTCCAGATCTCAGTTTTCAGCTTCGTACTCACAATGGTTCTGTCGAAGTACACTAAAGTACTTTCTGCATATTAATGTACTGAGCAGGGGGGACTTGGGAGTCTGTAAGTTCGAGTAGGGAACAGATGGAGCCTTGGCGTCTTGTAGGCTTCTAGATTGATAATGTTTCCTTCCAGATCTCAGTTTTCAGCTTCGTACTCACAATGGTTCTTGTCGAAGTACACTAAAGTACTTTCTGCATATTAATGTACTGAGCAGGGGGGACTTGGGAGTCTGTAAGTTCGAGTAGGGAACAGATGGAGCCTTGGCGTCTTGTAGGCTTCTAGATTGATAATGTTTCCTTCCAGATCTCAGTTTTCAGCTTCGTACTCACAATGGTTCTGTCGAAGTACACTAAAGTACTTTCTGCATATTAATGTACTGAGCAGGGGGGACTTGGGAGTCTGTAAGTTCGAGTAGGGAACAGATGGAGCCTTGGCGTCTTGTAGGCTTCTAGATTGATAATGTTTCCTTCCAGATCTCAGTTTTCAGCTTCGTACTCACAATGGTTCTGTCGAAGTACACTAAAGTACTTTCTGCATATTAATGTACTGAGCAGGGGGGACTTGGGAGTCTGTAAGTTCGAGTAGGGAACAGATGGAGCCTTGGCGTCTTGTAGGCTTCTAGATTGATAATGTTTCCTTCCAGATCTCAGTTTTCAGCTTCGTACTCACAATGGTTCTTGTCGAAGTACACTAAAGTACTTTCTGCATATTAATGTACTGAGCAGGGGGGACTTGGGAGTCTGTAAGTTCGAGTAGGGAACAGATGGAGCCTTGGCGTCTTGTAGGCTTCTAGATTGATAATGTTTCCTTCCAGATCTCAGTTTTCAGCTTCGTACTCACAATGGTTCTGTCGAAGTACACTAAAGTACTTTCTGCATGATGTACTGAGCAGGGGGACTTGGGAGTCTGTAAGTTCGAGTAGGGAACAGATGGAGCCTTGGCGTCTTGTAGGCTTCTAGATTGATAATGTTTCCTTCCAGATCTCAGTTTTCAGCTTCGTACTCACAATGGTTCTTGTCGAAGTACACTAAAGTACTTTCTGCATATTAATGTACTGAGCAGGGGGGACTTGGGAGTCTGTAAGTTCGAGTAGGGAACAGATGGAGCCTTGGCGTCTTGTAGGCTTCTAGATTGATAATGTTTCCTTCCAGATCTCAGTTTTCAGCTTCGTACTCACAATGGTTCTGTCGAAGTACACTAAAGTACTTTCTGCATATTAATGTACTGAGCAGGGGGGACTTGGGAGTCTGTAAGTTCGAGTAGGGAACAGATGGAGCCTTGGCGTCTTGTAGGCTTCTAGATTGATAATGTTTCCTTCCAGATCTCAGTTTTCAGCTTCGTACTCACAATGGTTCTGTCGAAGTACACTAAAGTACTTTCTGCATATTAATGTACTGAGCAGGGGGGACTTGGGAGTCTGTAAGTTCGAGTAGGGAACAGATGGAGCCTTGGCGTCTTGTAGGCTTCTAGATTGATAATGTTTCCTTCCAGATCTCAGTTTTCAGCTTCGTACTCACAATGGTTCTTGTCGAAGTACACTAAAGTACTTTCTGCATATTAATGTACTGAGCAGGGGGGACTTGGGAGTCTGTAAGTTCGAGTAGGGAACAGATGGAGCCTTGGCGTCTTGTAGGCTTCTAGATTGATAATGTTTCCTTCCAGATCTCAGTTTTCAGCTTCGTACTCACAATGGTTCTGTCGAAGTACACTAAAGTACTTTCTGCATATTAATGTACTGAGCAGGGGGGACTTGGGAGTCTGTAAGTTCGAGTAGGGAACAGATGGAGCCTTGGCGTCTTGTAGGCTTCTAGATTGATAATGTTTCCTTCCAGATCTCAGTTTTCAGCTTCGTACTCACAATGGTTCTGTCGAAGTACACTAAAGTACTTTCTGCATATTAATGTACTGAGCAGGGGGGACTTGGGAGTCTGTAAGTTCGAGTAGGGAACAGATGGAGCCTTGGCGTCTTGTAGGCTTCTAGATTGATAATGTTTCCTTCCAGATCTCAGTTTTCAGCTTCGTACTCACAATGGTTCTTGTCGAAGTACACTAAAGTACTTTCTGCATATTAATGTACTGAGCAGGGGGGACTTGGGAGTCTGTAAGTTCGAGTAGGGAACAGATGGAGCCTTGGCGTCTTGTAGGCTTCTAGATTGATAATGTTTCCTTCCAGATCTCAGTTTTCAGCTTCGTACTCACAATGGTTCTGTCGAAGTACACTAAAGTACTTTCTGCATATTAATGTACTGAGCAGGGGGGACTTGGGAGTCTGTAAGTTCGAGTAGGGAACAGATGGAGCCTTGGCGTCTTGTAGGCTTCTAGATTGATAATGTTTCCTTCCAGATCTCAGTTTTCAGCTTCGTACTCACAATGGTTCTGTCGAAGTACACTAAAGTACTTTCTGCATATTAATGTACTGAGCAGGGGGGACTTGGGAGTCTGTAAGTTCGAGTAGGGAACAGATGGAGCCTTGGCGTCTTGTAGGCTTCTAGATTGATAATGTTTCCTTCCAGATCTCAGTTTTCAGCTTCGTACTCACAATGGTTCTTGTCGAAGTACACTAAAGTACTTTCTGCATATTAATGTACTGAGCAGGGGGGACTTGGGAGTCTGTAAGTTCGAGTAGGGAACAGATGGAGCCTTGGCGTCTTGTAGGCTTCTAGATTGATAATGTTTCCTTCCAGATCTCAGTTTTCAGCTTCGTACTCACAATGGTTCTTGTCGAAGTACACTAAAGTACTTTCTGCATATTAATGTACTGAGCAGGGGGGACTTGGGAGTCTGTAAGTTCGAGTAGGGAACAGATGGAGCCTTGGCGTCTTGTAGGCTTCTAGATTGATAATGTTTCCTTCCAGATCTCAGTTTTCAGCTTCGTACTCACAATGGTTCTGTCGAAGTACACTAAAGTACTTTCTGCATATTAATGTACTGAGCAGGGGGGACTTGGGAGTCTGTAAGTTCGAGTAGGGAACAGATGGAGCCTTGGCGTCTTGTAGGCTTCTAGATTGATAATGTTTCCTTCCAGATCTCAGTTTTCAGCTTCGTACTCACAATGGTTCTGTCGAAGTACACTAAAGTACTTTCTGCATATTAATGTACTGAGCAGGGGGGACTTGGGAGTCTGTAAGTTCGAGTAGGGAACAGATGGAGCCTTGGCGTCTTGTAGGCTTCTAGATTGATAATGTTTCCTTCCAGATCTCAGTTTTCAGCTTCGTACTCACAATGGTTCTTGTCGAAGTACACTAAAGTACTTTCTGCATATTAATGTACTGAGCAGGGGGGACTTGGGAGTCTGTAAGTTCGAGTAGGGAACAGATGGAGCCTTGGCGTCTTGTAGGCTTCTAGATTGATAATGTTTCCTTCCAGATCTCAGTTTTCAGCTTCGTACTCACAATGGTTCTTGTCGAAGTACACTAAAGTACTTTCTGCATATTAATGTACTGAGCAGGGGGGACTTGGGAGTCTGTAAGTTCGAGTAGGGAACAGATGGAGCCTTGGCGTCTTGTAGGCTTCTAGATTGATAATGTTTCCTTCCAGATCTCAGTTTTCAGCTTCGTACTCACAATGGTTCTGTCGAAGTACACTAAAGTACTTTCTGCATATTAATGTACTGAGCAGGGGGGACTTGGGAGTCTGTAAGTTCGAGTAGGGAACAGATGGAGCCTTGGCGTCTTGTAGGCTTCTAGATTGATAATGTTTCCTTCCAGATCTCAGTTTTCAGCTTCGTACTCACAATGGTTCTTGTCGAAGTACACTAAAGTACTTTCTGCATATTAATGTACTGAGCAGGGGGGACTTGGGAGTCTGTAAGTTCGAGTAGGGAACAGATGGAGCCTTGGCGTCTTGTAGGCTTCTAGATTGATAATGTTTCCTTCCAGATCTCAGTTTTCAGCTTCGTACTCACAATGGTTCTGTCGAAGTACACTAAAGTACTTTCTGCATATTAATGTACTGAGCAGGGGGGACTTGGGAGTCTGTAAGTTCGAGTAGGGAACAGATGGAGCCTTGGCGTCTTGTAGGCTTCTAGATTGATAATGTTTCCTTCCAGATCTCAGTTTTCAGCTTCGTACTCACAATGGTTCTGTCGAAGTACACTAAAGTACTTTCTGCATATTAATGTACTGAGCAGGGGGGACTTGGGAGTCTGTAAGTTCGAGTAGGGAACAGATGGAGCCTTGGCGTCTTGTAGGCTTCTAGATTGATAATGTTTCCTTCCAGATCTCAGTTTTCAGCTTCGTACTCACAATGGTTCTGTCGAAGTACACTAAAGTACTTTCTGCATATTAATGTACTGAGCAGGGGGGACTTGGGAGTCTGTAAGTTCGAGTAGGGAACAGATGGAGCCTTGGCGTCTTGTAGGCTTCTAGATTGATAATGTTTCCTTCCAGATCTCAGTTTTCAGCTTCGTACTCACAATGGTTCTTGTCGAAGTACACTAAAGTACTTTCTGCATATTAATGTACTGAGCAGGGGGGACTTGGGAGTCTGTAAGTTCGAGTAGGGAACAGATGGAGCCTTGGCGTCTTGTAGGCTTCTAGATTGATAATGTTTCCTTCCAGATCTCAGTTTTCAGCTTCGTACTCACAATGGTTCTGTCGAAGTACACTAAAGTACTTTCTGCATATTAATGTACTGAGCAGGGGGGACTTGGGAGTCTGTAAGTTCGAGTAGGGAACAGATGGAGCCTTGGCGTCTTGTAGGCTTCTAGATTGATAATGTTTCCTTCCAGATCTCAGTTTTCAGCTTCGTACTCACAATGGTTCTGTCGAAGTACACTAAAGTACTTTCTGCATATTAATGTACTGAGCAGGGGGGACTTGGGAGTCTGTAAGTTCGAGTAGGGAACAGATGGAGCCTTGGCGTCTTGTAGGCTTCTAGATTGATAATGTTTCCTTCCAGATCTCAGTTTTCAGCTTCGTACTCACAATGGTTCTTGTCGAAGTACACTAAAGTACTTTCTGCATATTAATGTACTGAGCAGGGGGGACTTGGGAGTCTGTAAGTTCGAGTAGGGAACAGATGGAGCCTTGGCGTCTTGTAGGCTTCTAGATTGATAATGTTTCCTTCCAGATCTCAGTTTTCAGCTTCGTACTCACAATGGTTCTGTCGAAGTACACTAAAGTACTTTCTGCATATTAATGTACTGAGCAGGGGGGACTTGGGAGTCTGTAAGTTCGAGTAGGGAACAGATGGAGCCTTGGCGTCTTGTAGGCTTCTAGATTGATAATGTTTCCTTCCAGATCTCAGTTTTCAGCTTCGTACTCACAATGGTTCTTGTCGAAGTACACTAAAGTACTTTCTGCATATTAATGTACTGAGCAGGGGGGACTTGGGAGTCTGTAAGTTCGAGTAGGGAACAGATGGAGCCTTGGCGTCTTGTAGGCTTCTAGATTGATAATGTTTCCTTCCAGATCTCAGTTTTCAGCTTCGTACTCACAATGGTTCTTGTCGAAGTACACTAAAGTACTTTCTGCATATTAATGTACTGAGCAGGGGGGACTTGGGAGTCTGTAAGTTCGAGTAGGGAACAGATGGAGCCTTGGCGTCTTGTAGGCTTCTAGATTGATAATGTTTCCTTCCAGATCTCAGTTTTCAGCTTCGTACTCACAATGGTTCTTGTCGAAGTACACTAAAGTACTTTCTGCATATTAATGTACTGAGCAGGGGGGACTTGGGAGTCTGTAAGTTCGAGTAGGGAACAGATGGAGCCTTGGCGTCTTGTAGGCTTCTAGATTGATAATGTTTCCTTCCAGATCTCAGTTTTCAGCTTCGTACTCACAATGGTTCCTGTCGAAGTACACTAAAGTACTTTCTGCATATGTACTGAGCAGGGGGGACTTGGGAGTCTGTAAGTTCGAGTAGGGAACAGATGGAGCCTTGGCGTCTTGTAGGCTTCTAGATTGATAATGTTTCCTTCCAGATCTCAGTTTTCAGCTTCGTACTCACAATGGTTCTTGTCGAAGTACACTAAAGTACTTTCTGCATTAATGTACTGAGCAGGGGGGACTTGGGAGTCTGTAAGTTCGAGTAGGGAACAGATGGAGCCTTGGCGTCTTGTAGGCTTCTAGATTGATAATGTTTCCTTCCAGATCTCAGTTTTCAGCTTCGTACTCACAATGGTTCCTGTCGAAGTACACTAAAGTACTTTCTGCATATGTACTGAGCAGGGGGACTTGGGAGTCTGTAAGTTCGAGTAGGGAACAGATGGAGCCTTGGCGTCTTGTAGGCTTCTAGATTGATAATGTTTCCTTCCAGATCTCAGTTTTCAGCTTCGTACTCACAATGGTTCCTGTCGAAGTACACTAAAGTACTTTCTGCATATGTACTGAGCAGGGGGGACTTGGGAGTCTGTAAGTTCGAGTAGGGAACAGATGGAGCCTTGGCGTCTTGTAGGCTTCTAGATTGATAATGTTTCCTTCCAGATCTCAGTTTTCAGCTTCGTACTCACAATGGTTCTTGTCGAAGTACACTAAAGTACTTTCTGCATATTAATGTACTGAGCAGGGGGGACTTGGGAGTCTGTAAGTTCGAGTAGGGAACAGATGGAGCCTTGGCGTCTTGTAGGCTTCTAGATTGATAATGTTTCCTTCCAGATCTCAGTTTTCAGCTTCGTACTCACAATGGTTCTTGTCGAAGTACACTAAAGTACTTTCTGCATATTAATGTACTGAGCAGGGGGGACTTGGGAGTCTGTAAGTTCGAGTAGGGAACAGATGGAGCCTTGGCGTCTTGTAGGCTTCTAGATTGATAATGTTTCCTTCCAGATCTCAGTTTTCAGCTTCGTACTCACAATGGTTCCTGTCGAAGTACACTAAAGTACTTTCTGCATATTAATGTACTGAGCAGGGGGGACTTGGGAGTCTGTAAGTTCGAGTAGGGAACAGATGGAGCCTTGGCGTCTTGTAGGCTTCTAGATTGATAATGTTTCCTTCCAGATCTCAGTTTTCAGCTTCGTACTCACAATGGTTCTTGTCGAAGTACACTAAAGTACTTTCTGCATATTAATGTACTGAGCAGGGGGGACTTGGGAGTCTGTAAGTTCGAGTAGGGAACAGATGGAGCCTTGGCGTCTTGTAGGCTTCTAGATTGATAATGTTTCCTTCCAGATCTCAGTTTTCAGCTTCGTACTCACAATGGTTCTTGTCGAAGTACACTAAAGTACTTTCTGCATATTAATGTACTGAGCAGGGGGGACTTGGGAGTCTGTAAGTTCGAGTAGGGAACAGATGGAGCCTTGGCGTCTTGTAGGCTTCTAGATTGATAATGTTTCCTTCCAGATCTCAGTTTTCAGCTTCGTACTCACAATGGTTCTTGTCGAAGTACACTAAAGTACTTTCTGCATATTAATGTACTGAGCAGGGGGGACTTGGGAGTCTGTAAGTTCGAGTAGGGAACAGATGGAGCCTTGGCGTCTTGTAGGCTTCTAGATTGATAATGTTTCCTTCCAGATCTCAGTTTTCAGCTTCGTACTCACAATGGTTCTTGTCGAAGTACACTAAAGTACTTTCTGCATATTAATGTACTGAGCAGGGGGGACTTGGGAGTCTGTAAGTTCGAGTAGGGAACAGATGGAGCCTTGGCGTCTTGTAGGCTTCTAGATTGATAATGTTTCCTTCCAGATCTCAGTTTTCAGCTTCGTACTCACAATGGTTCTTGTCGAAGTACACTAAAGTACTTTCTGCATATTAATGTACTGAGCAGGGGGGACTTGGGAGTCTGTAAGTTCGAGTAGGGAACAGATGGAGCCTTGGCGTCTTGTAGGCTTCTAGATTGATAATGTTTCCTTCCAGATCTCAGTTTTCAGCTTCGTACTCACAATGGTTCCTGTCGAAGTACACTAAAGTACTTTCTGCATATTAATGTACTGAGCAGGGGGGACTTGGGAGTCTGTAAGTTCGAGTAGGGAACAGATGGAGCCTTGGCGTCTTGTAGGCTTCTAGATTGATAATGTTTCCTTCCAGATCTCAGTTTTCAGCTTCGTACTCACAATGGTTCTTGTCGAAGTACACTAAAGTACTTTCTGCAGCTGATGTACTGAGCAGGGGGGACTTGGGAGTCTGTAAGTTCGAGTAGGGAACAGATGGAGCCTTGGCGTCTTGTAGGCTTCTAGATTGATAATGTTTCCTTCCAGATCTCAGTTTTCAGCTTCGTACTCACAATGGTTCCTGCCGAAGTACACTAAAGTACTTTCTGCATATTAATGTACTGAGCAGGGGGGACTTGGGAGTCTGTAAGTTCGAGTAGGGAACAGATGGAGCCTTGGCGTCTTGTAGGCTTCTAGATTGATAATGTTTCCTTCCAGATCTCAGTTTTCAGCTTCGTACTCACAATGGTTCTTGTCGAAGTACACTAAAGTACTTTCTGCATATTAATGTACTGAGCAGGGGGACTTGGGAGTCTGTAAGTTCGAGTAGGGAACAGATGGAGCCTTGGCGTCTTGTAGGCTTCTAGATTGATAATGTTTCCTTCCAGATCTCAGTTTTCAGCTTCGTACTCACAATGGTTCTTGTCGAAGTACACTAAAGTACTTTCTGCAGCTGAGTGTACTGAGCAGGGGGGACTTGGGAGTCTGTAAGTTCGAGTAGGGAACAGATGGAGCCTTGGCGTCTTGTAGGCTTCTAGATTGATAATGTTTCCTTCCAGATCTCAGTTTTCAGCTTCGTACTCACAATGGTTCCTGCCGAAGTACACTAAAGTACTTTCTGAATATTAATGTACTGAGCAGGGGGGACTTGGGAGTCTGTAAGTTCGAGTAGGGAACAGATGGAGCCTTGGCGTCTTGTAGGCTTCTAGATTGATAATGTTTCCTTCCAGATCTCAGTTTTTAGCTTCGTACTCACAATGGTTCTTGTCGAAGTACACTAAAGTACTTTCTGCATATTAATGTACTGAGCAGGGGGGACTTGGGAGTCTGTAAGTTCGAGTAGGGAACAGATGGAGCCTTGGCGTCTTGTAGGCTTCTAGATTGATAATGTTTCCTTCCAGATCTCAGTTTTCAGCTTCGTACTCACAATGGTTCCTGCCGAAGTACACTAAAGTACTTTCTGCAGCTGAGTGTACTGAGCAGGGGGGACTTGGGAGTCTGTAAGTTCGAGTAGGGAACAGATGGAGCCTTGGCGTCTTGTAGGCTTCTAGATTGATAATGTTTCCTTCCAGATCTCAGTTTTCAGCTTCGTACTCACAATGGTTCCTGCCGAAGTACACTAAAGTAATTTTGGTGAAAAATTACAGGAATTGAACATATTACATGTACAGTTTTTTGGTATATTTATATTGTATCTATTCCATCACCAATTGTTGATAGGTTTTTTTAGTTTTATATATATTTGTTTTAAGGTTTTTCAGCTAGAATGTTAAATTTCGGTGTTTTACTTTTAGTTTTTAAATAAGTATTTTAATAGGCATTAAGTTATGCTGTAATGTAATTCGCTGAAACGAAATATGTTGAACGCTGTGTTAACGGTTATAATAATTGCTAGAGTTGATTTTTTACTATTTTAGACATTTTTGTAGGTTATTTTTCGTTTTTTTACTTGTATTTTGTATTTTATTTTTTGGTACTGGTTCTGGTACTGGTTCTGGTACTGGGAGTATAGACGTCTTAATTCCCGAAAAAATACACTACAGAGACAGGAAGTTTTCATTTTTCAGCACAAAAATTGTCATTGCTCCTATCAAATCTGCCTCCTTTCAAAAGCAATAACAATTTTTGTGCTGAAAAATGAAATTTTCCTATCTCCGTAGTGTAGGCCCCCTATTTTTTTTGGAAAAATGTGCCTTCAAAAAATTTCTAAGAAACGGGGTTTCCCGTCCTACTTAAGTCGTCCTTGCTACGACTACGAGCATCATTTATTCCGCTATAACATCCCTATCGGCTATCGCACAGAAATCCTAGATCTAATTAGAAACTAGACCAGAGTAGGCCTAAGTCAGACGGCTTGTGCACTGACTAGTGGCTGAGCCGCTCAGCCACTGTGCGCACTTGTGCGGAGTTGTGCAGTGCTAGAATAAATAGGCCTAACAGTAAAAGTGTACACTATTGAAAAATTCCACTTGTATAACTCATGGAATTTAGTTAGTTGGCATTCCCTTGACCTTAGTGTACTTCATATATTGGGTCAACTAATACCAGGCAACAGGCCAAGATAGGCCAAGTAACAAATAGGTCCAGGTTAGACTCACTAGATAGCCTAACTCACTAACTGTTGCAGTCACTGGAAAAAATTGGAGAAGCTGTTTAAAATTACTACTAAGGAGTGAACAGCTGCCGTTTACGCAACTTTTGACTAATAGTTTTGTTTTAGTCTCCGTATTTCCAAATTTTAATTATTTAACATTTGCGGCGGCTTTCCGCGCTTTTAAAGCGATTGATTGCATGCACGCAGCTTTAGTTTTTTTAAGTTTATCTACGATATTTGTTAGATAGATCAATAAAGCCTTAAAATTTTTGCATAAAAACACTGTAATAAGCTTTTCAATGAAATTGCTTCGGTTTGGTCTAATGTCGTTTTACTTTTAGCCTTAGGCTTAGGCTTTGTCTTGTAACAGTAGGCCTAATATGAATTAGTTTAGAAATTTCTGGTTTAGTACCGTTTAGCTGACCTTTTTTAACGAGAAATCGTCTTAGACTCCAGAGCTAGTTCTAAAAACTTATATAACTATTGCATCTATAGTTCTTTCCCATTATTTGTCACTTCAAATACAGAGAATTTGATTTCTAAGTTTTAGACAGACTAGACTAGGCCTACTGTCTGCCTACAGCCTACAGGCTTTAGCTGAAAGTAAAAAATGAATAACTGCAATGCAATGTTTGAGCTAGAACTTGGAGAACAGCAAGATGCTTCATATGTTACTCAAGGAATGTCAGCTATTGGTTTGTCATCTACTAGGCTTACAAATCCTTATGGGGCATCTAATGGAAATGATAAGAATGAGAATAATTTTGAAGATGCAATTACTTCAAAGAAATTTGATCAGAAAATGGAACAAACTCAGGTAAGTTAAATGCCCTGACTTAATATATTTTTTGGACTTCTTTAAGTTTAATGTTGATAAAATATTGGAATAACTATGGTTTCATTCGTTATATTATTTTATTTAAAAAAAGTGACAAGTTATTAGAGATTATGACAAACTGTACTTGGAGAAGTTCAGAAAAGATGACCTACCACCAAAAAAGTTCAAATTAGAGTTCGAAGTCATGAAAAAAATAATTAAAGGGGATAATAATATGATGCCCAATAGAAAAGGTTGTCAAACACATTCCGTGGATATAGACAGTGCCACAAAAATTCCTGCAGATGAGAAATTATTTGATGCTACTTACAGAAATACATGCCTAAAGATGAAACTATGATAAGTGCAAGATAAAATTTGTATGCGCGGAATACACATTGTGAATAAAATAGATATGAAAGCTTTTATAAATAGTATGTTTTAAAAAAGCAGCATTACAAAATTGGTAGATAAAATTTAAAATGAGCAGGAACTAGTCAAAAATAAGTGGATATGGATAAATACCTGCACAAAAATTAAGCTACTAACTAGAAGTGTGAATAAAAATATAGTGCGGTATAGGCACAGAATAAAAGCACCATATGAGTGTAGCAATATTCAGTTGAAGATGAGCAGTTTTATAAATGATATATACTATTGGCTAAGTAATGAACATAAAATGAATGAGCAATATAGCTATTACTTAGTATTGTAGGTCATACATGCGCAACTTCTGAAATTACGCTGGCCGTGCGACTTAGTTTTCGATAAAAAAATGCGACTTACCTATGAAAGAGGCAAGCAAAAACTTTAGGTAAACGGCAGGAGTAACTATGACTATATTTTTAAAGCTAAATGCCTCGCCAGCTAATTAGTGCTGCATGCAGATTCCGCATTTTTATAACAGCTAATCAGTGTCATCTAGTGGCGGCATGAAGCAATTAGTAAATTGTCAGTACAGTGTAGTGAGCATACTACAAAAGTCATGATTCATGAATGTCCAGAAGTAAGTGAAGTGAATACAGTGTGACCTATAGCTCAAGAACGATTTGCTAGACGATTTGGCATGGAAGATGAGAGCCCTGATTCAGATGGCTCATCAGATGCAGAATACGAATCCAGTAGAGATACAAGCTGTGAAAACCCACAGATTTTTAAACCACTGAATTCTAATTCCCGGAACTATTTTTGCATAGATTCTAAATTTGAAGTCATGCTCAAACAAAAACTTGTTAACAGTTAGGAAAAAGGCAAAGATGGGAGTAATGCATGTTAAACTAAGATTTGAGGCCTTTGCAAATTCTCTCCATTCCTCAATCTTCTCATCCTCTTTTTCTTTTCTCTCTCATCCCTTATCCCTTCTCTCTTTCCTCTCCTTTCTCCTCTCTTTCCTCTCCTCTCCTATCTCTTCTGTCTCCTCTCTACATTCTTATCTCTCCTCTCGTCTCTCTCCATTCCACTCTACTCTCTCATCTTATCTTCCCTCTCGTCTCTCTCCACTCTACTCTTTCATCTTATCTCTCCTCTCTTTTCTACTCTCTCATCTCTCCTCTCTTCACTCTCCTCTCATCTCCTCTTTATCCTCTCTTCTCTCATCTACTCTCTCCTCTTTCCTCTTTCCTCTCTTCTGATCTCATCCATCATCTTTTCTTTCCTCTTTCCTCTAATCTCCTCTTCTCTCTCATCTTTTTTTCCTCCCTCAGCTTTTCTCTCCTCTTCTATCTTTTCTCCCATCGCATCGCTCGCCTCTCTGTTTGCTTATCTCTAATCTTCTATTCCCTCTACTTTGAAGTAAGAAAATATGCACATATTTTTGCTGAAGATAAGAGGAGAGAAGAGGGCATTGAGGAGAAAGGGTAGAGAGAAAGGGGGAGAAGAGAGGAGAGTAAAAATGAGAGGAGAGAGAAGAGGGAAAAGGGGGAGAGAGAGAAGAGGGGAGGCAAGGTAGAGAAGAAGAGAGAGATGAGAGTTGAAGAGACACCAACCTTGCTGGTTAGGAAGTTTCAAAGAACCCAAGGGGCGAGGGCCAGATAGAGGGGCTTCGCGAGCCGGAGTTTGCCAACCCCTGCTCCAGAGTTTAAGAAATCAATGGGAAACTGTTGACGCGGGCTTCTGATTTCAAAGATCTTGTCTGTGGTTGAAGGCTTCTATTCTGTTTTTGCTCTCCTGCCACACTTGCACCTACTACCCCCTGATTGCCTCTGATTGTGACTTACTTCCCTCTTATTGCGACTTAGTTGCTTCTTTTTGCGACTTACCTAATCCTTTTTGCGACTTACCTAATCCTTTTTGCAACTTACCTAATCCTTTTTGCGACTTACCTAATCCTTTTGCGACTTACCTAATCCTTTTTGCGACTTACTTAATCCTTTTTGCAACTTACTTAATCCTTTTGCGACTTAGCTGATCCTTTTGCGACTTACCTGATTCTTTTTGCGACTTACCTAATCCTTTTTGCGACTTACTTAATCCTTTTTGCGACTTACCTAATCCTTTTGCGACTTAGCTGATCCTTTTTGCGACTTAGCTGATCCTTTTGTGACTTAGCTGATCCTTTTGCAACTTACCTAATCCTTTTTGCGACTTACCTAACCCTTTTGCGACTTACCTAATCCTTTTTGCGACTTACCTAATCCTTTTGCGACTTAGCTGATCCTTTTGCGACTTAGCTGATCCTTTTGCAACTTACCTAATCCTTTTTGCAACTTACCTAACCCTTTTGCAACTTACCTGATTCCTGTTGCGACTTACCTGATCCTTTTTGCGACTTAGTTTGCTTCTTTTGCGACTTACCTGATCCTTTTTGCGACTTACGTGATTATTTTTACAACTTAGTTTGCTTCTTTTGCAAATTGTTTTTCTTTTGCTTCACCATTTTCCCTGAACTGCTCTTTCTTTTGCTTTCCTCTTGCCTTTCTTGGTTCTTGTGTTTTTCTGTTTTTGGTTGACTCAATTTTGCGACTTACCCCTGGTCAGCCACGATTTACGGTGGCCGGATCGGCCAGGTCGGCCAGCAGTTGCGCATGTATGTTGTAGGTGGCAATAAACATGGATATCAGACATTATAATGCAATAGTAGGCATTAATTGATAAGTTCAGCACACATGTAAGTATAAGTATAGTATTGCAAAATAGTTTGATCTATCTTACTCCATTTCAAATTCCTTTGGCAGCAGCTGTCCTCCCTAGCCGAGTATTTCAGCCATCTACCTCACTTTTATCTAGAGAAAAGTGGCATAATACGGCTGACCAGCTGCTTGCAAGGCCTGCAGGGTGTAAACAACTGCCCATCTCCAGGCAGCAATCGCCTGCTCCTGTGAATAATCATTCACAAGGAGGTTTAACACTAGTTGTACATGGGCTCTTTGAGGCAAGGCGGGATCTAGCCTGACATTGGCTATGCACATTAAATAGACCTTGATCATTGAAATCATTTTCTTGAAATGTGCATGCCAAGCCTCTAGCATTTCGCTTAGTACAGAGCTAAGATTATTGTGAGCCCATTTTTATCAGTAGGCTGTGGGAACAGTCTTCACTCTGGCTAACATTGGTATTGCAACTGACTGACTCATACCAACAGGCCGACTAGAGTGCTTGTGGATGCTGTTGCTGCAAAGGTAGCGGCTCCAGTGGCTGTGACGGCAGTGGCTGTGGCTTTGGTGGCTGCACTGCTCTAGGTGATTGTAACTTCTTCTTTTTCAGGGCTTGTCCAGGTCAGGGTTAGCCGAAATGGATGGGGGCATGCACCCCATGCTACGCAGGAGGCCAAAAAGGGCAATCGGGGACTCCAACAAGTCCTCGGCCACGTGGAAGCCGTGCAGGGCGCGGTAGCAATCACCGCGAGGACAGGCAAGCAGGATGTGCCTGACGGTGTTGAGTTCACCGCAGTCAGGGCAGTTGGCTGTCTCAGTGAGGCCCATCTGATGGAGCAAGCTGTTGTTGATGGTGCTGGCTCTGGCTTGCAGCTGATTGAGGAGGACTTGGTGCTGCCAGGTCATGGTGGCGGGTGGCTGCTTGAAGGTGCCCACGACCGCAAGATCGAGGGACTTGCAGCTGCTCCGGGCGGCGGCTTTGGCGGCGCTGAGTGGAAGCTTGATGTGACATTGGTCTAGTTGGGTGGCATGGGTAGCCGCCTGATCTGCCGCCTCATTGCTGGCAATTTCGCAATGTGCGGGGACCCAGGCAAAGGAGGGGGGGTGACCGTCGGCTTTCAGGATCATGATCGAGTCCTAGCACGCTGCTACAGTTAGATCGGTCTGGTCGATGGGACCGGCGAGCAGGGTGGTAAGGGCGCTGAGGCTGTCAGTGGCGATCCAGTGTAATCCAGGGCGGCGCAGTCGGCTTGCAGGTTTTTGAATGCCTTCTGGATGGCAACAAGTTTGGCGGTGTAACTGCTGCAGAGGGCGCCTGCGGCGGCCGGAAGTTCAACATTGTTGTTCTCATTGCGCCCAATGACGGCGGCCCCGCCACTGTTCTTGTAGCCTTCTGTCACCGAACCATCGGTCCAGATTGTATTGGACTCGCAGAGAGTCGCAATGATGTCGGTCGCGTGGTGGGCTCTGATGTCTGGCGGCATGTCGTCGAAGATGATGTCGCTGGTACCGGTGGTTCTCCAGGGCTCGATGCCAAGAGGTGGCAGGGCACATGGGAACTGGTCCAGGGTGGTGGCGCACTCAAGCTCGAGGGCGGCGCGGCACCAGCAGCCACGGTGCGGGCGGAAGGCATCTTTCTGGCAGCCAGGTTGGTTGACGGCAGGCGTGGCGTCCTGGCTGTTGCGGGTTTGGCGCTGCAGGGCTTCGTAACTGCAATTCTTGAGGCATGGTCGGGTGACACGTTTGGCAGTTTCGCAAGCTGGGGTGCCCTCTGGGAGCAGAGGAGGAATTCTTGGAGATTACACGCGCGTTCGACAGCAACGTGGCTGATAGGTGGGAGTCTGGCGGTAGACAGCAGTTCCTTGGCATTGGTAGGGTGGATACATCCAGTGATGAGGCGGGCGCAGGCATTTGCGATCCGCATATCCAGATGCCGCTGCCATAGTCAGCAATGGCATGGATGGTGGTAGTATATACCGTGTGGAGGATGTCCTGCGTGGCACCACTTGACTGGTAGGCGATTGCTTTGAGGGGGCAACAGCAGGCCACCATGCATCTACAGACTTCTTTTGCATGCTTGGTGAAGGTGAGCTGGTTGTCCAGTTTGATGCCAAGGAAGGTTGGGTTTAGGGTCGAATTGCAGAGGTTTGCCTTTTAGGGTCAGTTGGAGCGGAATCTTGGCTCGTGTCTTGTTTGGGCTCAGGGAGAAAGTGGTATAGCTGCATTTGCTGGTACTGAGTTCCATGTGCCAGTTCTTGCACCAGGTGGCCAGAGCCTCGTTCGCAGGCTAGAAGATGGCTTCACAGTCCTTCAGACTGGGCACCGTGGCGAGGATGGCGCTGTTGTCGGCGTAGAGGCTGACTTTGGCTCGCGGTGAGGCTTGAAGGATGTCGCTTGCCAGGTTGTCAATGTAGACGAGCCAGAGGAGGGGAGCCAGGACAGAGCCTTGTGGCAAGCCCTCTTTGAAAATGCACTGGCAAGATAGGCAGTTGTTGACACAGATGCGGGCTTGGCAGTCGCTGATGAAGCTGTTTGTCTAGCGGAGTGCGCAGGCGCATTTCAGGCTGAGCTTGTAGATATTACCCTTCCTCCAGACCTTGTCATAGGCATGGGACAAGTCGTAGACCCCCAGGGTGCTGGACTGGGGTGGAAGCTCTTCAAGGCCATTGAAAATGTCCTACGTAATGTGCGCAATCTGTTTTTCACACAACCGACCACTGCAGAAACGGGCCTGGACGTTGCTGAGGTGGCCGGCCTGTTCAAGGTGGTGCCTGAGGCACTTCTGGACAAGTCTTTTGGCAACCTCGGCGATGCAGCTGGTAAGAGCGGTGTTGGTGATTGCACTGGCTACTACTGCGGCAGCTTTGGCAAAATTCTTCGTACTGCGGGGCTGAGGCACAGCATTACCACCACATTTGCAGCTTCCGAGTGCCTTCTGGTGATATTGGGGTTCTCAAGAACCCTGTTTGCTTGGTATTGTATAAGAGTGGCACGGCTTTCAGCAGCTTGGGACACCAGGATCCTCGATATAGCAGCTTTCTTTGATTGTACCGAGGCTCAAACAGCGGAAACAGGCGACCCAACTCGCTTCACCACCGACTTCAGATGGGCTCCAGGCCTGGCGGGCATGGTACGCTGCCTTTCCGGAGCTTCAATGTCTCTGCCATCTTGGGTTGTCAACATCTGCAGAAGTGCCTGATTCGGCGGCTGGTATTGACTTGGTGGGGCCAGATAAAGGGAGGCCATAGCCCAGCGATCTAGTGGAGGCTCTGGTCTGCCAGCGACCCAGGCTCAATTCCAAAGTGTAGTCACATTAATTTGGGGCTGAATTGGAATCTTGGCTTGACTCTGCTCATGCAATTAACAGCCTTGAGAGCCAACCCCCCAAGGCGCAGTGAAGTGTGTACATGCCTAACATTAAAATAAAGTTAGGGCCACTGTACACTCCTATGTGAGTGTGCCTGCATATGTATCCGTGTGCTTGTATGCCTGCTCAGGGGAGTTGGCAGAATGGTCAGCCATGCCTCTTGCCAGTTGTGTGCCTAGGTTGCTTAAAGTGTGCCAGGGTGCACACAACCCCCCTGCCTCTAATAAAAAAATATATGGCCTAGGATGCCTTCTTGGCATATAGCTAGACATATGAATATCACCAAGATAGGTGGGACCAAGTTGTGAGTCCCAACCAATGTACACAGTTAGCATTAAAAAATGACCAAGTCTAAGTTTAGAATAATCTTCATATGCATAGTTGGAATAGCTAGGCTGACATTTTGATAAAAAAACATTTAGAAATTATTAGATAACAAAATTAAAAAATTATGCTTTAATTTTCAACAAAGTTAAAAGTTAATCAAGAATAATTAAAATAAACTAATTCTTTACAATTCAAGAAAATATTATATAATTTTTTTTTCTTTTTGCAAAGATAAACAAATCACAAGCCTAAAATATAGTTTGTCATTTTTTGCTTTTGTCTTAGTGTATTTTTGTATACAATAAGTCTTTTAGTGTACAAGAGTTAGAAAAGCAAATTTTGTTCCAGCATACACTGGTATATAATCCTGATCCAAGTTAATATTTATTAAGTATAATATGCAACATTTTTAAATGATCAATATTTTATGTTTCTAATAGTTGCTAATTGAACCAAGGCAAAAAGCCTATATAACTAATGATATTTGTAATTATCAAATATGAGTATCATGCTTATAGTTAAGGCTTATTTGGTTTTTAAGTTTTAAGTTTTAAGTTAAATTAAGTTTTTAATTTTTCATCCATCTAAAACACCTAAATTTTAGTAGCAATTGGTGTCATGGGTCCAAACTCAAGATGCTAAATTAAATACTCATAAGGTTATCAACAAGTGTTAGTCAAAAAACACACATTAAATGTTGTAATAATATATCTATCCTTAATTTTTCTAAGATTCTAGCAGACAAAATCTGTAGAAGTCTTCAGATTCCATATTCATAGAATATTCAACAAATGATTGAAATCTTGAAATCCTAAGAATCTAGTTTATATAAGCACTAAACGTGGTACCAATTTGGCATATAAGGCCTAAATTTAGGATATAAACAAATTAAAGTTTAAAGATATTAATAAAGCCTTAGACCCTTGTTAGCTCTTTGTTATTAGTCCATAGTAAGGAAATTATCTATAGAAAGGAGATTTTTGACAACTTTCTAGCTTATAAAAGTCATTCATAGTAGAAGGTTGGATAATATGAAAGTTTTAGGATTAAGATTTCAGTTTTTGCTAGTATCCTAGGACTTGGGAGTTAATTTTGAATTGCATCCTACTTCTAATTGATAAGCCATATATGATGCTCATAGTTCATAAACCCTGCATAATGCATAGGCTGTAGTTATAGCAACTCTACTAAATTAGCAAGATATCAATCTGCAAGACACCAGAGCTACAATAAGTAATTGTACATATATTTAGTATATTTGGATTACAAACTAATGTGTGTGTCCACCAAATTTCAAAAAACAGTCCGACTTCCTAGTCAAAGGCCCGCTGTCCTACCAAGAGAGCCTCGACAACCCGGTCAGCATTGACATCAACGAGCAACTAGTCAATTCCTCTTTGAATGGCCGGGCCGAGTCGAAAGATTTCGAACTGTTAAAAGTGCTTGGCAAAGGCGGCTATGGAAAAGTGTTCCTGGCTAGAAAGATTCGAGGCCCCGATCAGGGCACAATATATGCCATGAAAGTGCTGAAAAAAGCCAGCATTGTTCGCAATCAGAAGGACACGGCGCACACAAAGTCTGAGAGGAATATTCTCGAATTAATTCGCCATCCATTTCTAGTGCAGCTGCACTATGCATTTCAAACGCCGGGCCGTTTGTACCTCATCTTGGAGTACCTGGCAGGCGGGGAACTGTTCATGCAACTGGAACGGGAAGGCGTTTTCAATGAGGACACTGCCCGGTTCTATTTGTCCGAGATTGTGTTGGCGCTTGGTCATCTGCACTCGCAGGGTATTGTTTATCGCGATTTGAAGCCTGAGAATGTACTTCTCAGCGTTACTGGTAAGTTATTTTATCCTTGAAGTACATTATATAAATGGAAATCTTTCCATTTAGAGTGAGAAGTGGAAAGAAAGATGAGTGGTCCATTTTTCAGAGTGGGAAGTTCTAGGAATGGGAATCTTTCAGAGTGGGAAGTTCTAGGAATGGGAATCTTTCAGAATAGGAAGTTCTAGGAATGGGAATCTTTCAGAGTGGAAAGTTCTAGGAATGGGAATCTTTCAGAATAGGAAGTTCTAGGAATGGGAATCTTTCAGAGTGGGAAGTTCTAGGAATGGGAATCTTTCAGAGTGGAAAGTTCTAGGAATGGGAATCTTTCAGAATAGGAAGTTCTAGGAATGGGAATCTTTCAGAATGGGAAGTTCTAGGAATGGGAATCTTTCAGAGTGGGAAGTTCTAGGAATGGGAATCTTTCAGAGTGGGAAGTTCTAGGAATGGGAATCTTTCAGAATGGGAAGTGCTAGGAATGGGAATCTTTCAGAGTGGGAAGTTCTAGGAATGGGAATCTTTCAGAATGGGAAGTTCTAGGAATGGGAATCTTTCAGAGTGGGAAGTTTTATGAATGGAAATCTCTCAGAATAGTAATTTTTAGGAATGGGAATATTTAGGAGAGGAAAGTTTTAGGAATCTTTAAAAATTAGTGGGACTCTAGGGATGTGACGTATTAAGCTAAGTCTTGTGAGAGATTCAGGCCTTTATTAATAGTTTTTTTGCAGATATTTGTGTTTTAGATTTAAATATTTTTCTACAAGCTGTTGAAACCCGCGAATTTTGAACCCGGGGAATTCCAATACCCGGAACTTTACTTTTGCATGTATTCTGAAATCTAAGGCCATACACAAAAAAACTTGTTAATAGTTAATAGGATAGCGGTAGACATAAAATGGAGCACATTAGTGTAAAATTAGGATTTGAGGAAAAAATTGATATTGTTGGCTGGGGTACTGCGCAGAATGTCAGGCAATGTCTGTCTGACTCTAAAACATTTATTGGTAAACTCTGGCCTCTCCCTGACTCTCCCTACGTCCCTTGGATCCTTTAAAATTTTTTCCTTCGTCTCTTCTGTTTCCTCTCTTCTCTCTCATCCCTCGTCTCTCCTCTCTCCTCTCTCCTCTCTCCTCTCTCCCCTCTTCTCTCGTATCTTCCCTCATCTCTCTTCTCTTTCATCTCTCTTATCTCATTTCTTGTCTCTTCTTTTCTCTCTCCTCTCCTCTCTCCCCCTCTTTTCTCGTCTCTCCCTTCTCCTCTCTATTCTTTTCTCTTTTCTCTTAACTCTCTCCTCTACTCTCTCATCTCTCATCTCTCCTCTCATCTCTTCTTTCCTCTCTCCTCTCTCCCTTCTCCCCTCTTCTCTATTCTCTTCCCTCACCTCTTTTCTCTCTCGTCTAGTTGCTCTCTCATCTTTCCTTTCTCCTCTTTTATCTTTTCTCTCTTATCTCTTCTCATTTCTCTCTGTTCCCCTCCCTCTCTCTCTCTCTCTCTCTCTCTCTCTCTCTCTCTCTCTCTCTCTCTCTCTCTCTCTTTCTCTCTCTCTCTCTCTCTCTCTCTCTCTCTCTCTTATCTCTCCTTTCCCATCTCTCTTCTCCTCTCTCCTCTCTCCCCTCTTCATTGTCCTATTTCCTCTGCTCTCTCCCTGTCTCTCTTCTCTCCTTTAGTCTCTGTAATCTCTTCTCTCTTATCTCTCCTCTTTTCTCTCTACTCTTCCATCTCTCATCTGCTCTCTCATCTGTCATCTTTACTCACTTATACATTCTCTCACTTATCTCCTCTGTACTCTTCTCTTTCACCTCTTCTGACTCCTCTCTTTCCTTTCTCCTCTCTTCTTTTCTCTTCCTTCTTCTATACTCTCTCTCCTCTATTATCTTCTCTTGTCTCTCTGCACTCTCCTCTCACCTTTTTCATCTCTCATCTTTACTCTCTCATCTCTCCTTTCATCTGTCTCATCTCTGCAATCTCATCTCTTTCCTCTCTTCTCCTCTTCCCTTTACTCTCTCATCTCTCCTTTCTCCCCTCTTCTTACACCCCTCTCTTATCTCTATCTCTTCTCTTCTCACTCCTCTCTCCCCATCTTATCTCCTCTCTTCTCTATCCTTTCTACTCTCTCCTCTCTAATCTCTCCTCTCCTATTGACCCTGTCCTCTTCTTTCTGCTCTCTAATCTCTACTATCTTCTCACTCTTCTCTACTCTCCTCTCATCGATCCTCTGTCTCATCTCTCCCCTCTTCTCACCTTTACTCTTTCCTCTCCCTCCTTTCTCCCCTCCTCTCGCTTCTTTCTCCCTTCTTCTCTGCTCTCTCCTCGTCCTCATCACTTGTCTCTTCCTCTTACTCGTATGTTCAATGTTTTCTCATATCCCCCTCTCGCCTCTCCTCTCTTCTAATAGTCTATTCCTTCTCCTTTCCACTCTCATCTGGCCCGCACATAAGCTGGATTCTTTATCTGGCCTTTGAAGTAAAAATCTGCCCATTCCTGCTTGGAAAGCCAGTTTGTGGGACGTAGTACTCTCATGGCTGTTCTCATGCTTTGATCACGTCATCTTTCTTGCCAATTTGCAGTCCTGAAAGGAATTTGTGTATCTTCAGCTCCACTGCAGTCTGCATCAGTCTAACAATCAAGGAAATACGCATTTCTTAGGAGGACATTTAAAATTTAAAGTACTTTTAAGAGAAACTTAAAATTTCCATGGTGTGCCTAATTTAGTAGGGTTGTATTGCATTGCATCGCCTTTTCATAAATCTTTCACTTTCACAAACCATGCCAGATTGCCTTGATTTGCCAATTGCCATCCTCTGTTAAACTGCTGCAGAGTTTGCCAATACAGAGGGGAGGGCAGTGGTTAGAATTTTTCACTAAACTGTCATGGCTAAACGTAGCCTCTTCACTCTGGGGGTGCAGAGAAGGCTATTAAAAAGTTATTCCAAAACACTGTACATTCGCTATGTACATTCAGTCCTATCGCCTTACCCTTCGTCTGGCTCTGGGGGAATGAGTGAGTGAGTGGCACAAACAACAGAAAAAGCAGACAAACTTCACGTGCTTACAGTTTCTGTTCTGATTGGGTTAAAGAGTTGAAATTTTACATTTTGACAGAGAATGAGTCAATGAAGAATTGTGTCAAGTTTGAAGTCAATCGCTTTATGTGGAGCAAACTTATGGCAGCTGAAAGTTAGTCAATTTGAAACCCCTTTTACACATCTGGGCCCAGTTCAAGAAAGAGAGGCAGGCGGGCGGAGGTTGGGGTGGCTGCCTCGCTGAAAAAAACAGCCTAACTTTAAAAGTGCACAGCGCCGTTCAGGATTAACTTTGATACTCGAAATTTTACATGATTGTGTCAAAATAGTTGAAAATTGTCTGTGTCAAATTTGAAGAGAATCGGTAGAAGTGGAGCGGCGCTATAAAGGATTTAGTGAAAAATCGCGCATTTTGAGCAGTTTTTTGTACTTTTAGGTAGGAAGACTCGAGTCTAGGAAATTTTAAGGTAGCCTAAGACATTCTCCGTAGTAAGTTTAGGGTGGGTGTAAAGTTTTGTGTCATTTGGTTGAGCGGTTTGGGAGTCCATAGCGATCAAAATTGTCCACAGACACACAGACAGACAGACAGACACACAGACAGAGTTTTGATTTTTATATGTAGAGATATTTTTTTCTATATTTTCTATATTTATATTTAGAAATAAGAAAACGAGACTCGATCGATTGAGGCGCGATGAGGTTGCCATGCACGCGCGCTACGAGTCTGTGCCAAATTTAGGATTGGCATCTGTCTGAGAGAAACTTTGAGTAGGCGGTTGCTAAATATAGCGATTCCCTACTCTATTGCTCTAAAAACTTGGGGAAGGGTTCTGGCAGTCTAAAAATAGTCCCGGATACTATTCCAGAGTCCAGAGGATTAGATGCTGAGCTGTGTCCTCAGCATCTAAAACAGCTCTGGATTCACACTCTATATCAGAACATTTTGCTGTCAGGCAATTCTCTTTTGTCCGAGTATTTATCGCCATGTGCCTATGATAAACGGCCCATGAAATCGAAACTTTCTTAAGAATCGCCCACTGACATCTCCACAAGAATCGCTCACTGACATCTCCATAAGAATCGCCCACTGACATCCCTAAGAATCGCCCACTGAAATCTCCCTAAGAATCGCCCACTAACATCCCTAAGAATCGCCCACTGAAATCTCCCTAAGAATCGCCCACTAACATCCCTAAGAATCGCCCACTGAAATCTCCCTAAGAATCGCCCACTGACATCTCCATAAGAATCGCCCACTGACATCTCCCTAAGAATCGCCCACTGACATCTCCATAAGAATCGCCCATTGACATCCCTCGGAATCGCTCACTGACATCTCCATAAGAATCGCCCACTGACATCCCTAAGAATCGCCCACTGAAATCTCCCTAAGAATCGCCCACTAACATCCCTAAGAATCGCCCACTGACATCTCCATAAGAATCGCCCACTGACATCTCCCTAAGAATCGCCCACTGACATCTCCATAAGAATCGCCCATTGACATCCCTCGGAATCGCCCACTGACATCTCCATAAGAATCGCCCATTGACATCCCTCGGAATCGCTCACTGACATCTCCATAAGAATCGCCCACTGACATTTCCATAAGAATCGCCCACTGACATCTCCATAAGAATCGCCCATTGACATACCATAAGAATCGCCCACTGACATCTCCATAAGAATCGCCCACTGACATCTCCATAAGAATCGCCCACTGACATCTCTAAGAATCGCCCACTGACATCTCCCTAAGAATCGCCCACTGACACCTCTAAGAATCGCCCACTGACATCTCCCTAAGAATCGCCCACTGACATCCCCCTAAGAATCCCCCACTGACATCTCTAAGAATCGCCCACTGACATCTCTAAGAATCGCCCACTGACATCTCTATAAGAATCGCCCATTGACATCCCTCGGAATCGCTCACTGACATCTCCCTAACAAACTACAGCTAGGTGAACGCATACTATACAATAATAGGGCCGCTTTACCATTCGAGATTAGACCTTCAATGTACTTTATATTGACTCTGCTTGTTTCTGTTGGGTTTTTAGTTTAACCAACAACGGAACAGGCTCTTTGAAGGCCTAAGTGAACTTCTATCAGCTAGTTATATATTTGTTCTTTTCTGACCGCTTCAGGCAAGAGAAAACTGTGTTTAGTGTACAGAACCGGCTGATTAAATAAAAGCTGTACCAGGCACTGAACACAGTATGGCAGAGTTTTTTTTTCTTTCACGCGAACAACTCGTGTGAATTCAACATTCTGTTTGTCTGTCTCTGCGCCGAGATTAATTTCGAAGTTTCTATCTGAATGCTTAAAGTGCATTGTTATTTCTAAGTTTCTGCCTGTCGAGCATTCTGCATAGTAAAGAAAGGTTAAGGAATTTTGCTCGATATAATATCACACGATATTAACAGGCCACGTAAAGCTGACGGATTTTGGTCTCAGCAAGGAGGCCATCGCCGATGACGGAGTGACTCACACATTCTGCGGCACGATTGAATACATGGCCCCGGAGATTCTCATGCGCCAGGGCCACGGAAAAGCCGTGGACTGGTGGAGTCTGGGCACCCTAGTCTACGATATGCTGTCGGGCGGTCCGCCATTCTCGGCTGACAATCGTAAAAAAACAATCGATAGAATCCTGCGAGCCAAACTGCAGTTGCCGCCTTATTTAACTAACGATGCCAAATCTCTGCTGCGCTGCCTGTTGAAGAGGGCGCCAGGTGATCGACTAGGCGGAGGTCCCGGCGACGTCGACGAAGTCAAACGGCACGCATTTTTTCGACGAGTAGATTGGCAGAAAGTGATTGAGCAAGCTTATACGCCGCCGTTCAAGCCGGACACTGTGCTGGTAAGACTACTTCCGGTTTCTTGTCCTTTTCTCCTAGTACTTCCGGTTTCTTGTCTTTTTCTCCTAGTACTTCCGGTTTCTTGTCCTTTTCTCCTAGTACTTCCGGTTTCTTGTCTTTTTCTCCTAGTACTTCCGGTTTCTTGTCCTTTTCTCCTAGTACTTCCGGTTTCTTGTCCTTTTCTCCTAGTACTTCCGGTTTCTTGTCCTTTTCTCCTAGTACTTCCGGTTTCTTGTCCTTTTCTCCTAGTACTTCCGGTTTCTTGTCCTTTTCTCCTAGTACTTCCGGTTTCTTGTCCTTTTCTCCTAGTACTTCCGGTTTCTTGTCCTTTTCTCCTAGTACTTCCGGTTTCTTGTCCTTTTCTCCTAGTACTTCCGGTTTCTTGTCCTTTTCTCCTAGTACTTCCGGTTTCTTATCGTTTATTTTTGTAATTCAGTTTCTACATGTAATCCTTTCTCTTGTACTTACGGTTTCTTATTCTTTCCTATCTGTACTTCCGGTTTCTTATCCTTTCATTTTTACTTCTGCGTCCTTAATCCTTTCCTATCTGTACTTCCGGTTTCTTATCTTTTCATTTTTACTTGCGATTTCTTTTCCTTTTACTTCTGGTTTCTTTATGCCTTTTTACTTCCGGTTTCTTATCCGTTTTACTTTAATTTTCTAATTTCTTGTTCTTTATTTCTGATAACCCATCGATTTCTTATCTTTTCCCCTAGATACTTTCGGTTTCTTAGTCTCTTTTTGTACTTCCGTTTTTTATTCTTTCCTTGATAATTGAAGTTTCGTATCCTTTAATCCTGGTACTTCCGGTTTCTTGTGTTTTTATGTGAACTTCTGTTTCTTTACCTTTTCTCCCACTTCTTATCCAAGTTCTTTCGGTTATATTTTCCTGGTCTGTTTGTTTGTTCCATTGCTATATCTCGTGTTTATTTTCAAAATACTTTCCCTCAGTATTGCAGTCACACTATAGTATACTTAAGTATACTTAAAAACATTGCAGAAATCCGACGCCGACGTTAGCCTATTCGATTCGAAATTCACCCAAGAGAATCCTGTTGAATCGCCCGAAGAGGACTCTGTACTGTCCGCGTCTTTTGCCCACGTTTTTCAGGTAAACCTAGGTCGAATATGATCAATAATGGTACTATCGTAGAGAGATCATTCTGCCTTGCACTTTGTTCTGTTATTTGTTGAGTTTCAATCACTATATTATATCAATTAACCGATCGCAGGGCTTCACTTTCGTGGCACCGTCCGTACTGGAAAGCGTCTACAAAGAGCCTTGGCGATCGTCCTATCGCGACCAGCCAATGCTGGCCAGGCGTAGAAGCGGCGGCGGCAGCGGTGGACACAGCGCTGGTGCGGCGGCTGCTTGGTGGGTTTTTTATGGCTTTTGATGGCTCTATCGCTTTCATTTTATCCTTGTTATCTATAGACTTCTTTAAAATTAAAAAAGTAATTCGCTAACCACCCCCTCACAATGTGCACGTGAGAGCCCCAGCCCTCTTTAACTCTGATATTCATGCCCCAATAAAACTTCACGCCAACCACCCATCCACAATGTACATGCGAGAGCCGCCAGCCATTTTTAACTCTCTGACCTTCAAGCCCAACAAAAAATCATGCCAACCACCCCTCCACAATGTACACGCGAGAGCCTCCAGCCCTCTTTAACTCTGATATTCATGCCCCAATAAAACTTCACGCCAACCACCCATCCACAATGTACACGCGAGAGCCTCCAGCCCTCTTTAACTCTGATATTCATGCCCCAATAAAACTTCACGCCAACCACCCATCCACAATGTACACGCGAGACGCAAACCCTCTTTTACGCCAGTTTTTTACTGTCTGACCTTCAAGCCCTAATAACACTTCACGCCAACCGGCCCTCCACAATGTACATTCACGAACCGTTAACCCTCTGCCTCTCTTCAAATGACCACTGCAATCAAACAACCCCAATGTACACGTTCTTAAGAGAGACGCCCAGCCTCTTCAACCCCAGCCCCACCCCTCGTTGTACGTGCGCAAAAGAAGACCCGAGAGTGAAAAAAAACTGTTATTAATTAATTAATTAACGTTTATTCACTATGAAAGAGCCGAATGTACTTCTATGCTTACTTCCGTTTGTAAATGTAGTCAAATGTAGCCTAGAATGTGCTCTGTATTATTATATGCATGTACTAATGGAATTTTCAAATACGTCTAGTCATTTAGTTTCCATATTAAGTAGGCAAAATATCATTCTGAAATTTTAATTAATATTTAAAGCGACACACGCGATGCTGACAAAAATGCTCAGAGAAGACCGTCGAGACCAACATTAGCGCCAGCTGTTGTTACTCTACAATCATCAGCTCCAAGCTCTTCGCCAACGGAACTTCAAACGCACAGAACTGCTACTAGAAGCTTGCAGAGTTCAAACAGTCAATCGCAACAGCAGAAATGTCACCTCATGTAGTCGGATAAGAAAGATGAAGCATACTGACTGTTTTCTTCGTTTTTATTATAAAAGTAATACTGTTATTTGATAAAATCAATCTATTTATTATGCAAATGGGACTTAAGTACTTTGATTTATTGTTATAACCAATTTTTTAAACTTTTTCGTCATTCCTTACAGTTTTCGGATTTAAAATCGAAAATCGAAAACTTAAAACGTCCTTTAATGCTATTTAAGCAGTTCGTTGTCCTTAAACTAATTAATCCATATTAACATTCCAGCCAGCTCCCCCCCATGAAACTCTACCCCTCAATGTACACTCTTAAGCGACCAACCCCCATTAGAATCTACCCCCCTTAATGTACACTCATAAGCAACCAACCCCATGAAATCTATCCGACTATCCCCATTAATGTACACTTTTAGGCAACCAACCCCCATGAAACTCTATCCCCCTCAATCCATAATACTAAAAATGAGTACAACCCCACAGGCCACAGCTAATAACCCCAACCAACCTGTAGTGCTATTTATGTGTTATTTATATTAAATAAAGTAATTATTTCGTAAACCATTTATTTTTATGAAAACCTATGTCCCTACAAGTCACATCGTAGAAACGCATAAATTATAGACTTCATTTTTACTACTGCTTAACCAGGATTCTTTACTGTTCAAATCGGTTAAAATTTGGGATAGTTCCTTGATCCATGCAACCTTGGGCTTCAGGAGATGGTGTTTCATAATGTTTTCTAATATGAAAAATTCTAAAAGCCTATCAAGGGTTGCAGTGCATTGATTTGAAGTTTCTCAAAAATGAAATTTGTGAAAATAATATATTTGAAATTCTTATTTCTCTACTGGCAGTAGAGTAGTCAGATTATTACCAGTATTATCTGATTTTCCGCATCAAATTTTCGCAGCCAATCCCCGGCCGCATTTTCGCACGGCGCCGCCTCCGACGAGCAGCAATTTCTGTTTGAAGAATCCGAATTTCCCGACGCAGACGAAGACAATGGCGCCGCTTCTAGTAGATACCCTGCAACTACTCAGCAGCAGCTGCAGCAGCGGAACTTCCAGTCTCAACAAGATTATTTCCCGCCTCCAACTCAGCCAAAGCCCTACGCGATGCGGCCGGGCGCTCCGGTTAGAAAGTAAAATCTTGGAGCTGCAGTTTATGAATCATATCTGGTAATTTTGCTTGTTTGCCTTTTCTTTGTTGGCTTGTTTGTGTATCTCTGCACTTTTCTTTTTAGCTCATGAAGACAGAGATTTCGATTAATTTTATCACACAGG
>NIVC01002194.1:55705-155705 GCA_002269645.1 Macrostomum lignano | reverse complement strand
ACCTTTTTACCAAAGAATACTGAGCTAATATATAGAATGCCAGTGTCGTTCAAAAAGTGAAGCTGAAATCTCGATTCCTCGGGCACTTACTTTTTGACCATAAACACAATTTATTAAGGAAGTCATATGTCTATCAGCCTCTCTCACCTGTCCATAATCCTCTATTTAATAATACAACTATATTACAATTTCAGATTTTTCACATATGAAGCCTCTACCTTCGGCTGCTTTCGAGTTGACAAATTCACGGTGACCGTATTCAAGGGTACTGCATAGCACAGCAGGTCTGACCACAGAATATAGACAGAATGCCCGTTCGGCTGTCGTGGAATGTTTGGAAATTAATATGCAAACAAACTACTTTTGTGGTGAAGCGGAGCAGTAGTTATGAAAATTCGATATGCATATATATATTTATAATATATGTTGACTCTGCGTATGATTCTATAAACTTAGATACTGCTTCAGAATTTAAAATTAACAGGTTTGGCAGTGCCTAGGCTGATTAATGATTGATTCCAGGCTTTCCTAGTTCTACTTGAGCCACAGCAACAATATCTGCCCAGTTTGCAGTTTTTCGAGTGCCGCTATAATCAAATTCAATGCAATGCTTATGCAGAGCATTTCGCATGTTCTTTAAGCAATGAGGAACATCGATGAAAGCTGGAATCAGTGAATGAACTCCGTCTACTTCGATGCACACGGAAGGGCGATCAGGATTCGCACCTAACTGTCGCAAGCACTGCCACTGAGTAGACTCCTGGTCACACACGATGCCGGAAAGCGTGAGTCCCATTCTTTTAACTGCAGCGGTAAGGTTCTGCTCTTTCTTTGTACAGCTGGAGCGTCGGGTATGCCGTGGGCATCAGTCTGACCTCAGGCTCATGTCTCTGGTCAGGACACACGTACATGCTGTCGGGAAAATGGTGGCTGCACACGACAGCGTTCTTCCACCTCGCTTTGTTTTTCTTGCCCAAGAGGTCTGATCGGAAGATGTGCCGAGCCCAATCTTCACACCTACAGTAGTGAGGTTTCAGTGAATGACTGTGTGGCAATAGCAGGCAAGTCACGCATGTACATGAACATACCTTTCACGGTTTGCTGGGAAACGATGAAATCTCGTTTGTGCAGGACATTTGTTTGCGTAATTCTGGCAGCCATGAGCAGCGCATTGCCTTCTTGATGCTGTCATAATGTTACAGTTGTCTCTGTTAATGCCTTCGTTGCTGCCAATCACTGCCTTATTAATGTCAGTAGCAGCAGCCGCTGTCACAGAATATACTGTATATTCTATGGCATCGGCTGCTGCTACTCGCAGTCTCAGTCGTCTATGGCAGAACCTTTCCGAGCCGCATACGAGTAAGTATAAGTGACTACTATCTTTCTTCATCACAAAAGTAGCTAAATATGCTAATACTTTTTGCGGCAGATTTTTCTGCGAGAGGGCTGATCGGCCATTCTGTCTATATTCTGTGGGTCTGACTGAATTCCTTAAGTAGGCTTTTAACCTGTAACACTAGAGTTAATCTTGTTACTCATTTACGCAGCTCAAAATGTATGACTAAAATGACTCGTAAGAAAACACTTACATGCGTGATTGTTTGAATTTTTTTAAAGTGCTAAATAAAAAAGAAATCAGTTTTCTTTATTAATCTATAGATTTCCGCCTACTAGCAACACATATTATTCAATCAAGCAATAGCAAGTACTAAATTTTAATTTTGTTTAAGTTTTAGGATGACTTTATGGTGCAATGAGTAAAGAATAGTTGAAGCGAGTCGAAATTAATCGGTTATGACATCATGAAGAAACGATTATGTCGGGAGTGAATTTGACATGAACTTAATTAAATTACATTTCTCGTTGATTCTGAATTTCGCACTATATAGAAAGTAAATTTATAACAAAAGTTTTAATTTGTCGTGATAATCAAAGCCGGAAAATATCAATTCCGTCGCCGTATCTAGACTTCAGTTTTAGAAGCACTTGCGGTGCACGATGCCCGGGCCCGACTCGTCGTACTCCTGCTTGGAGATCCACATCTGTTGGAAGGTGCTCAGCGAGGCCAGGATGGAGCCGCCGATCCAGACGGAGTACTTGCGCTCCGGCGGCGCCACGATCTTGATCTTCATGGTGGACGGAGCCAGGCTGGTGATCTCCTTCTGCATGCGGTCGGCGATGCCCGGGTACATGGTGGTGCCGCCGGACAGCACGGTGTTGGCGTACAGGTCCTTCCTGATGTCCACGTCGCACTTCATGATGCTGTTGAAGGTGGTCTCGTGGATGCCGGACGACTCCATGCCGAGGAAGGACGGCTGGAACAGGGCCTCCGGGCAACGGAAGCGCTCGTTGCCGATGGTGATCACCTGACCGTCGGGGAGCTCGTAGCTCTTTTCCAGGGAGCTGCTGCTGGCGGCGGTGGCCATCTCCTGCTCGAAGTCCAGGGCGACGTAGCACAGCTTCTCCTTGATGTCGCGGACGATCTCGCGCTCGGCGGTGGTGGTGAAGCTGTAGCCGCGCTCAGTCAGGATCTTCATCAGGTAGTCGGTGAGGTCGCGGCCGGCCAGGTCCAGACGCAGGATGGCGTGCGGCAGGGCGTAGCCCTCGTAGATCGGGACGGTGTGGGTGACACCATCGCCGGAGTCCAGCACGATGCCGGTGGTGCGGCCGCTGGCGTACAGGGACAGCACGGCCTGGATGGCGACGTACATGGCCGGCGAGTTGAAGGTCTCGAACATGATCTGGGTCATCTTCTCGCGGTTGGCCTTCGGGTTCAGCGGAGCCTCGGTCAGCAGAACCGGGTGCTCCTCCGGGGCAACGCGGAGCTCGTTGTAGAAGGTGTGGTGCCAGATCTTCTCCATGTCGTCCCAGTTGGTCACGATGCCGTGCTCGATCGGGTACTTCAGCGTCAGGATGCCGCGTTTGCTCTGAGCCTCGTCGCCGACGTAGCTGTCCTTCTGGCCCATGCCGACCATGACGCCCTGAATGTTGAAGGATAATAAATTTTGGCGTTCTCTTAATAGGATTAAGACGACGATATGTAACGATAAAATACGTTCTACCGGGCAGCAATGGACATTGAAAATTCAGATAAATTAAAGGGATGTCTTTGGGATCCTAAGGGATGCTTCAGGGATCTGAAGGATGTCATTTCAGGGATCCGAAGGATGTCATTTCAGGGATCTGAGGGATGCTATTTTAGGCAATCGAAACTTTACCGAATATAAATTGGCCGATGTGTATGGAAAGCAAAGTTAATTGGTATCAGGCCTCACCTGGTGACGCGGGCGACCAACGATGGACGGAAACACGGCGCGCGGAGCGTCGTCTCCGGCGAAGCCGGCCTTGCACATGCCGGAGCCGTTGTCAACAACCAGAGCAGCTACTTCCTCGTCACCCATGGCGAACTGGTTCGGGTCTGCTAAGTACGGAGAGATGAAAACTTGAAAATTGAAGAGTTGGAACTTTTTTCCAGGCTTCGGTGGCGGGCGGGCCCGAGGATCCGAGAGCCCGCTGGTTTTATAATGCAATCCAATGCAGCGACGATTTCCTTATTTGGTAATTGAGGATTTCAAGCTGGCGAGCGTCCACTGCCATCTATGGCAATCCGACGAATTGCGAACGAACGGATCCCCATCTGCGAGAGGTTCTGAAGGCAGCTGTGGATGATTTCCATATATGGTAATCGACGCGTGGACGCTTAGGGTAACCCCCCCCCCGTTTCTTAGGCTTGTGGGGCTGCAGGATCTGCCGCTTTGTGTAGGGGGGTTGCATGGGAAGCTGCAGGCTGCTGGGATGAGGCAGCAGGGACCGCCCAGGGCCGTGTAATTTTGCTGACTAAGCAGTTTTGCGTTCGAGGGTGACTGGCTTTCGTGTTGTGCGAATATATGGATATAATCTATCTATCTATCTATCTATCTATCTATCTATCTATCTATCTATCTATCTATCTATCTATCTATCTATCTATCTATCTATCTATCTATCTATCTATCTATCTATCTATCTATCTATCTATCTATCTATCTATCTATCTATCTATCTATCTATCTATCTATCTATCTATCTATCTATCTATCTATCTATCTATCTATCTATCTATCTATCTATCTATCCATCTATCCATCTATCCATCTATCTATCTATCTATCTATCTATCTATCTATCTATCTATCTATCTATCTATCTATCTATCTATCTATCTATCTATCTATCTATCTATCTATCTATCTATCTATCTATCTATCTATCTATCTATCTATCTATCTATCTATCTATCTATCTATCTATCTATCTATCTATCTATCTATCTATCTATCTATCTATCTATCTATCCATCTATCCATCTATCCATCTATCTATCTATCTATCTATCTATCTATCTATCTATCTATCTATCTATCTATCTACAAAATTATTTATCGAAATGACACTTAAAATAATAAACATGTAATTTTGAGCAAATACTTTTATGTATTTGTAGGAGAGTTACTTTAAACTCAGTCTCGAAATGAATAGGCATGGTCTTAGAAGTATGAGAACTGAATCCCCTTTGTCACGAATGGACAAAATATTGTCCTTGTTTTTACGAACCGTACAGCAAGTATTTCAGCGGTTAAGCATTCAATACCAGTACAGAATACAGTCAATAGTTCATTAAGCTAGTGCCTGCCTGTTTTACATATTCTCTTCTATGCACGTCTCTATTTTGGTAGACTGGCATTCAAGTGAAGGTCCTCAGTAGCCACTGCTCGCGCCAGTCTGAATCCTGTTGCTGGCTGTCTGACAACTTTAATGCGCCATATTGAACTGCCGATTGTGCCTAGCTGGTCATAATAAATGCGCTCTCTTAGTGGGCACCTGAGCAGGGTGAAAAGGCAAAATGATTGAAAAGATTTTATAACTCGACTGGAAATTAAGATACACTTGTTGTACGAGCGTAATGTTGCAAGTGCAATAATAAAACAATTGAGATAACAGAGCCTGTGCTGAAGATGTAATCGTAGAGTATTTAAGATTACACCTGTGCCAATTGCAGTCGGAGAATAATCAAAATGATAACACCTGTGCTAAAAGTACAATCGTGAAGCAAGTAATATGATAACGCCTGTGCTAAAAGTACATTCGTGAAACAAGTAATATAATAACACCCGTGCTAAAAGTACAATCGTGAAACAAGTAATATAATAACACCCGTGCTAAAAGTACATTCGTGAAACAAGTAATATAATAACACCCGTGCTAAAAGTACATTCGTGAAACAAGTAATATAATAACACCTGTGCTAAAAGTACATTCGTGAAACAAGTAATATAATAACACCCGTGCTAAAAGTACAATCGTGAAGCAAGTAATATAATAACACCCGTGCTAAAAGTACAATCGTGAAGCAAGTAATATGATAACACCTGTGCTAAAAGTACAATCGTGAAGCAAGTAATATAATAACACCCGTGCTAAAAGTACAATCGTGAAGCAAGTAATATGATAACACCTGTGCTAAAAGTACAATCGTGAAGCAAGTAATATTGTGACGTTGCCAGTTTAAGGTGGTCCCGAAAAGGGCCGTTGGACTGCTGTTTCTCTATAGTTTCAACCATTCAGTTTCACCGTTTCAACTAAACTTTTCCATTTGTTTATTGCGACGTTTACTTGTAGTAGTGCCCAACGATTTTGTGGCAATTTCTAATTCACTGTATATTTTGCTACCCTCTCTCGCGACCGTATAAAATTGGCACGATCGATAATTTTAAGTTCTCTCGCCAGCCAATGAAAACCACTCGTGCTTCGCGCTACCCCCCCTCTGCGCTCCTTTATTAAACCCCCGCCTGGCGGCGGGCACTCCTCACTCCCTGTCTGTCCTTGGCCTTGTGTGTGTTTTTGCGTTCTTGTCTGGCTGCCTCGAGCCTCCTTATTTCTCGCCACGGCCCCTCTGTCTGGGCCAGCCTACTCACACACTTACTTGACTGTTTCACGCCACGGCTGACGCCAATCTCGCCACTGCGTCCCACTGCCTTCACTGTGCTCATTGCCACTGCTCCTCACGTTACGTCGCCATTGCATCATTCGCCTGTCACTTGACTTCATATCCAAATTATATTCAACCCATTGTTGCAGCCGCCAGTGCCCAGAAAGCTATAGTTTGTGTATTGACAGTAATAACCAAGCCTAATATTGATACTACCAATAAAGACAACTACGGCAGTTCCTGCCTTTATCGCCAAGTGCTCCGCTACAAAATCCGCTTTACAAGAGTTGACTTCAACTTATTTTGAGACTACGACTTACTGCAACGCTTGTTAAAACGGCCCTTTTAAGGGTCGCAGCCATAGCCGCTACGCCAATAATCGTGACAATATAATAACACCCGTGCTAAAAGTACAATCGTGAAGCAGTTAAGATAATAACGCCTGCATGTTCAAAGTGCGAGTGTGGACTCCAGTAATCATGACCAGTTTCTAAAGAGACCTAATTCGTCATTGAGTTTACAAGCAATGTTTTAGAATAAAAGAAAAACTTTAATGTAAGACGAATAAATCAATAAACAATGAATATTATTACCCAAGCGTTGCAGCGTTTGGCTGGACGGCTCCACAACGCGCGATGGCATGAACAAGGACGACCTAAAACAGGTGAGTTTACATATTTTCAGTTTACAGCGCTCCTGACTCTGATCTCTAATCGTCAAACATGTACACTCACGGTGTCTTGTCAATTGGCCCTCAATCGTCGTGAACTGCACAAAAAGCCCCCTGACCGATTTTTGTTCACGAACCCTTCCAAGAACTTCTTATACCCCCGATTCAAATATTCTGAATCTACGTCAAATTAGTTTCTAATTTAATTGAAATCCCTATTTATACGGTAATCAGGTATCTAAAAAATCCAAAAATCTTTAAATATCCCAGCATCTTCAAACTCTCAATGTCTTCAAAATCCCAATATCTTTAAAATCCCAATGCTTTGTATCTTCAAGATCCTCAATGGACTTCAAAATTTTAAGATCGGCAAAATTCCAAATTTGTTTAATAATGAGCCTTCACTCTTAAATGAAATAAAAATTTGAAATAGTCAATCCGCATAAAAATGACCGAGTCTGAATTTATAACGGCGTAATATGTCCGCTATCAGCGCCTATAATTCTAATTAAAAAACTATACAACATTGAGACAAAATACTTACAACAGAATCCGCAATCTCGATGGTGCAGACAACCAGCCGAATGCTCAGCATCCAGTGGCTCAGCTAGAATAGTTCTCGCATCCGCTGAGCACTCTTCGCCTTCCAATGCTGCTTCCGCAGCGGCTGGGTCCTCCGCTCTCTGCAGACTGTAAGTCGATTTCTCAAGTGTCTGCTGGCCGCGTCCATTGCTCCGACCGCCAGAAGCTGCGTTGTGATCTTTGTCCAAGGCTAACAGAGCAACAAAGACTTTCCGACGTCGGCGGGCGATTTGAAGGCTGGTCGGTTCGACAATTTCGTTGTCTTTGTCGACAGCCATCACTACACTCATGTTGTTACTGTTAGCATTAGTATTCACGTTTTTCGCGGGTTTTCTACTCGTATTTCCAGTGGCTATCCAGTTTCCATGTGGGCTTCCATCAGCTATCCGTTCTCCATGTGGGCTTCCATCAGCTATCCGTTCTCCATGTGGGCTTCCATCGGCTATCCGGTTCCCATGTGGGCTTCCATCAGCTATCCGTTCTCCATGTGGGCTTCCATCAGCTATCTGTTCTCCATATCCGCTTCCATCGGCTATCCGGTTTCTATGTTCGTTTCCAGTGGCTATCTTGTTTATATCTGCCTTTCCATTGGCTATCCGGTTTCCATCATATCCGCTTCCATCGGCTATCCGGTTTCCATGTGGGCTTTCATCGTCTATCCTGCTTCCATCAGCTCTACCCTGCCAGCTTCCATATCCAATTCCATGGGCTCTTCCGTCTCCGCATCCACTTCCATTGGCTCTTCCATCCGGAATTCCGTGTCCACTTCCATCGGCTGAGTTGCCGTTTTTAAGGCGGCGTTCAACACTTCGCGCCAAAGTTTTTCGCAACTGGCCGGAAACAAACTTCTGCCAGAAGACGCTGTCGCTGTCATTTTTGAATTCGTCATCGGTGTCGACGCCGGTCTCTGTCCGCTGGATCAGTCGCTGCGGATCGCGCTGCTCCCGTCTAGATCGGCGACGCCTTGACGCACTGGTTGATCTTCTTCTTCTTCTAGGAGATTTTGCCCGCTTAATCTGTCCAGCTTCTGCGGCAGTGATGCAAGAGTTCAAAATGCGCCACATGCTGCCTGTTTCATTGGCAGGCTCTGCGTGCGCAGTGCCGCATGAATTTAGTTCGGTCTGGTTTTTGTCCTAAATTAACTCCATGAAAACCTTATCGTAATAGTCTCAATTAAATTTGAGCAATCGAAATGCTCTCTGTAGGTTAACGTCTGTCAATCCGGAATTTGCCATAGACTTAAGTACCTTGATAGCTTTATTTGAAAAAACAGAAATAGTAACTGATAATCGGTTTTAATAATTAGAGAGAAAAACATTATTCATTCAAATGGTAGTTACAGGCTTTTACTTTTATCGTAGATTAGTTTGCGATCTACGTTAGACCTGAGATCTGACCTGAGGAGGGGCATCCTCCAAGATGGATAAAGTATCACGATCGGATTACCGTAAAGAATTAATCACTTAGACGTCTTTGAAGGCCACTAAGTTACCCTCATCAACGATCGTTTGGACGTCTTTGAAGGTCACTAAGCTACCCTCATCAACGATCCTTTGGACGTCTTTGAAGGCCACTAAGTTACCCTCATCAACGATCCTTTGGACGTCTTTGAAGGTCACTAAGCTACCCTCATCAACGATCCTTTGGACGTCTTTGAAGGCCACTAAGCTACCCTCATCGTCCGGTGCTAAGCTACCTAGACGTCCAATCAACGATCCTTTGGGCGTCTTTGAAGGTCACTAAGCTACCCTCATCAACGATCCTTTGAGCGTTTTTGAAGGTCACTAAGCCACCCTCATCAATGATACTTTGGGCGTCTTTGAGAGTTGCTTAATCAGCCCAATGAATGGTCATTTCGACGTCTTTGAGAGTCACTAGGCTACCTCCAGCGACTGATCGTTTAGACGTATTTGAGGTTCTCTAAGTTACCTCTGATAAATTGTCATTTAGACGTCCCGACAGTTCCAAATCAAGTCATCGTTTGGGCTTTACGCCTGAGTACAAAAGTACAGAAGATGAAGATTGAAGCTCCAAATCTTAATTAAAACAGAGCTGCAAAAACTTTCAAAAGCTTCACTGCTCCCCAGGTGGTGTTTCTCTTGTAGTCGTTGGCGAAACTCTGTTATTGTTATCCACCTCCGGTATGTAGAATACAATGTTGCAACTGCCGCCACTCTCGTTGCAGCCTCGCTTTGTATAGACGGCATAAAGCTTTGGCACAAACTGAATTCCCAGCAACAGTAGGGGAGCTACTGTAGCAGAAAAGGCCAGCATCAGAGCGCTGGCGTTCAGTGAAGCCGACGTCAGAACCAACGGAACGAATGCCGACCACAGGAAAAGGCTGCACGCGGAGCTGATTAAAATGCAGCGCGAGTCGTGCAGATTGTCCGGTAGGGATCTGCGTCGGTTTTGAAGGTTAAGAAAGTTTTGGATCCACAAGAGCGTCAGGCACGTCAGTACAATGACAACTATAGCCCTTTCCGGATCACACGGGAATCCTATCAATCCTGAGGAAATTGTGATCATGAAGACACGGGAATCCTACCAATCCTGAGGACAATTTGATCATGAAGACACAAGAATCCTACCAATCCTGAGGACATTGTGATCATGAAGACACAGGAGTTCTGCCAATCCTGAGGACATTGTGATCATGAAGACACAAGAATCCTACCAATCCTGAGGACAATTTGATCATGAAGACACGGGAATCCTACTAATCCTGAGGACAATGTGATCATGAGGACACGGGAATTCTACCATTCTATATAACTACCACTAGAATCATACGTGTACATGAACGCATACATAAACATACATACATTACTGCGAGCCACTGGCACTGGTATCTTCACAGGACACCAGTGATAAAATTTTTGCTAAGAACACTCGCTTCTATTATACTCGAATGTCAAGGACAGAAAGTACTTTAACATTTCACACAGCACTATTTAGTTTATGCACCATCCTGTGTTACACTGGTCTACGCACTAATCTGAGTACACATTACCTGGTTCGCAGAGCCAAGCAGCTGGCAGCTGTCAATAGAAGCAAATTAACCGACAATGGAGCCCAGAACGCGGTGGCATCGTGCAATCGGCAATGCAGCTCCACAATCGGTTTCTCGTCTGTAACGCCTGTCAGTGTACTGCCCAACTCCTGACGTTTCAGCACTATCGGAGAGGTCAGGCTCAATAGGAGCAGGATGGCGATCTGTAAATTGATGTCATAAATCACACTTCTTCCGTAAAACACTAGCCGCCTCTTCCCAACTATGCATCTCCCACTCACCATGGAGGCGCACACAGCAACGCACAGAGCGCAGACGCCTCTTGACTTTGCCAGCACCGGAGCTGGTCGCCCACGTAGCGAAGCGTTGAATACGAGAAAAATTCTCCCAGTTTTAGCCAACTGAGCAGCGTAAGAGATGGTTAGACCCATCTGAAGGCACAGATTAGCTGCACTGCATCGCCAAGGGGTTGGCTCCAGGACCATCATGACGGGCACCATGAAGCTTAGTTGAATTCCTGAATGCTTAACGACCCGTAAAGTGTACTTTTGACATTGTTAACCATTAAAATAACAAAAAGGGAGTTTGGATCAGCTAGTCGAGCAGAGACGCAGCCAGGGGGGGGGGGCAGCGACCCCCAAAGACTAGCAGAAGCTATGCCGCCCCTTCGAAAGCTGATGCTGGTGCCCCGCTGCTAAAGTGCCTGTAGCTAACGCTCCTGGTTGACGCCCCTGGTGCTGACGCCCCTGGTGCTGACGCCCCTGGTGCTGACGCCCCTGTAGCTGACGCCCCTGGTGCTGACGCCCCTGGTGCTGACGCCCCTGGTGCTGACGCCCCTTGTGCTGACGCCACTGGTGCTGACGCCCCTGGTGCTGACGCCCCTGGTGCTGACGCCCCTGTAGCTAACGCTCCTGGTTGACGCCCCTGGTGCTGACGCCCCTGTAGCTGACGCCCCTGGTGCTGACGCCCCTGTAGCTGACGCCCCTTGTGCTGACGCCACTGGTGCTGACGCCACTGGTGCTGACGCCCCTGGTGCTGACGCCTCTGGTGCTGACGCTCCTGGTGCTGATGCCCCTGGTGCTGACGCCCCTGATGCTAAGGTCCCGGGTGCTAAAACCCCTGGTGCTGACGCCCCTGATGCTAAGGTCCCGGGTGCTAAAACCCCTGGTGCTGACGCCCCTGGTGCTAAAACCCCTGGTGCTGACGCCCCTGGTGCTAAAGCCCCTGGTGCTAAACCCCTGGTGCTAAACCCCTGGTGCTAAACCCCTGGTGCTAAACCCCTGGTGCTAAAGCCCCTGGTGCTAAAGCCCCTGGTGCTAAACCCCTGGTGCTAAACCCCTGGTGCTAAAAGCCCCTGGTGCTAAAAGCCCCTGGTGCTAAAAGCCCCGGGCTAAAAGCCAGCAAAAATTCTGGCTATGCCCCATTTGATTCGTATAGAGAGAAATGTGTCTTTAAGAATGATGGGAAGGCTAATTGCTGGGGTATTCTGGTCTAAACGGGTCGAGCATGGAGTATGTCATAAAAAGCGCTATAAGATTTTTTTAAATTAAGTTTATGCATCGTACCAATCAGGCATGCGATTGACAGCTCCAGACAGCTAGCCTTGATCAGCTGATGCCATCTATTAATCCAGAATAGTGCTGTAACAATGGCTGCAGCCGCTGACATCAGCAGTGCTACGCTTAAACAGACGATAAACTCTGGTTTGCCAAACATCTTGTAAGCCGGTATGTCGACACACTTGTTCCTGTCTACTTCAACTGGCCAGGTGAATCTTGGACAGACCTGACAGGTGAATCTGTCCTTCTGTGTAACAATCTGATTGGCCTGGGGACACGCTCGACAAGTGAAACAGCAATTATCTGTCGGAACCTCCGTGTGACCGCCAGGACAAGGCGGACTGCAGAAGGATCGAGGCTCGGACCCGTCCGGGGTAGGCCAGACCGGCTCCCATGGAGACAGTACGTTGAATTTTCCATTTAGCTGCATTTAAGTAGCAGACAGTGTTATGAAATTTTGCATATGATTTTGGCTCAGTAATTGATCCTAATCTCGGATTTTCCTATAGACTCTCACTTCTTTTGGGCTACACCAATAGGTTGTCTAGCGGGCCATCTAGAAACACAAGTTCCATGCATTATTGTCTAATAAGGCCACGAAATCACAAAGCCACAGGCCTTGGGGCCAAGCCGCTACGAAGCCACGGGTTCTGAATTGTTTTTGGTAAGCTACCAAAAAGCTCGATGAACTAGACCTTGGATTCTTGGATTCTTCGTTAAGCCACCATGTCGCCACAGGCCCTTAATTATTTGTTTAGCCGCTACGAAGCCATGAATCCATGTGCTCTTGAGTTTTTCGGTAAGATTTCACGAAGCCATGGGCTTTGGGCTCTTCAATAAACCATCACGAATCTAAAATAACTTGTTTCTTCGTTAATTCAACTCAAAAGCCTAATGTAGTAGTTTTCAGTGGATCCAATGAAAAAATCTGGACTAAAAACTCGGCAGATTCAATAAAAAGGCAAATAACAGTGATGGAATAAGTAACCTGTTGGCTGATCTGATACATTGGCTCGACCTCGCCCTCGAGCGTGAAGTTGATCTTTCCAGAAACTCCAGAGAATTCGCCATTGATTATTTGCTCCACTATTCGTTCGATGGAAACGCACCGTCGGAAGTCGAACGTGTTGCTGCATGATTCGATTGCCCGAATGGCAGACTCCGTTGCTACCCCGATGGCGTCCAACAGTCGGGCGAGAGGCGGAATGATGCTGTCTCTGGTTAGATTGCTCCATCGGCTAAAATTATGCTCCGTTGAGCCTCCAGACAATTTTTTGAAAAGTTCGGCTCCGCCCGGATACAGCGACGAGTACTCTTTTAGAACAGAGTAGTCCATGGCCCAGTATCTGTCAATTAAGTCTGGCTTTGGATGAGTTGGAAAGGACACGTGAATAGCATAGTTACTAGCGCCGTTCGGATGAACCGAGCCTGAATTAGCGTCGCTAGTAACTATGATGCCATTGCGCGATTGGATTTCAGCGTAGACCGCGTCCGACAGCGAGCTGTAGAAATCGAACAAAACAAAACGTAAACTCTGGAAATTTTAGGCGAAAAAATGCTGCTTCTGAATAGTGAACTGGAAAACACTGCTGACTTAACCATTGATACATCTACCGATAGATACTGTCCTGATACATCTACCGATAGATACTGTCCTGATACATCTACCGATAGATACTGTCCTGATACATCTGCCGATAGATACTGTCCTGATACATCTACCGATAGATACTGTCCTGATACATCTACGATAGATACTGTCCTGATACATCTACCGATAGATACTGTCCTGATACATCTACCGATAGATACTGTCCTGATACATCTACCGATAGATAATGTCCTGGTACATCTGCCGATAGATACTGTCCTGATACATCTACCGATAGATACTGTCCTGATACATCTGCCGATAGATACTGTCCTGATACATCTACCGATAGATACTGTCCTGATACATCTACCGATAGATACTGTCCTGATACATCTACCGATAGATAATGTCCTGGTACATCTGCCGATAGATACTGTCCTGATACATCTACCGATAGATACTGTCCTGATACATCTGCCGATAGATACTGTCCTGATACATCTGCCGATAGATACTGTCCTGATACATCTACCGATAGATAAATGTCCTGATGCATATACCGAAATATACTGTCCTGATACATCTACCGATAGATACTGTTCTGATGCAGCTACCAATAGATATGATCACTAAATATGATCACTAGATCACTAAAACTTTACAATATCTGCTTCTTTCATTACCTGAAGCAGTTGCTGATTGGTACCAACAACTCCAATAGCAAAGGAGAAAGCAATACAGAGCGAAGCGTTTCGATTTTGCAGCCACAATCGCGTTGCCGAGGCCAGTCCTCTGCCGTACTCGTCGTCCCTATGCAGGATTGCGGCGTAGCTCCAATTGACTCGACTAGCAAGGAACTCGGCAACCTGTTTAGCCTGATGCGCGTCGTTAGCAACTAGTCGATACAGATTCGGGTAGAGCTCTCTAAACGCTAATTCGTGGCTACTGGCTTCCGTAGCTAACTGGGGCAATTTCCACTGCTGTATGAGCGTGCTCACTAGTTTCGTCCGACTGCTGAACCAGGCCGACACCACGGCGAATACGTAGTGAAATGTCTCGTTTAACTCGGAGTTTAATCGACCGCAGTTGTCGTTTAACGTAGGCGCGCCTTCAGGTAATTTTTGAACCGGTCGCAATCGAGCAGCCAGTTCCAATGCCCGGCTATTGTTTAGGCACGGGTCGAGGTGGACAAAGCCAAATAAGACTCTGTGCTCAGTTGCTAGCCAGCCCAGCTTCTCATTAGCCTCAGCCACAGCATGGTGCACGGCCAGACTGCGCAGGAACTCCTCTTCGGTTGGAGGCCGGCTCTCGTTTTGACAATCTATGCGCGACTCGTGAATGATGGCCAGGTTCAGGACGCCCTGTCGACAGACTGTGGCCAGAGCGGATGTGGCCGCAGCTGCCGCAAGCAGCACGTAAGTTATAGACTGGGCCATATTGAAAAAAGAATCGAGAGTGAGAACTTTTCTCAGCTGATTTCGACAAAAACCAGATCAAAAATATAAAGGCCCCGTTTTTATGGTTGTGTAAACCTGGACTCTGCAAGCTTGATACGGGACTTTAGCTAATAATCAAGGAAGGATTGGCGATGCATGGCTTAAAGTTGCAAGGCTGACGAAACCCCGTTTTCAGCGCTAATATTGCCTCCTTTATCAATGAGAACACGCCGTCTTCATCTTATCTACCACCTGCCGCTGCTCTGCCACCTTCGCGCACACGAATCAATATTGAGAATTCTCAGCGCGAAGCTTTATCAGAATTCTCCTCTATCGGTCCAGTTTTATTGGCCAGATCCCAGATTTATCCCCTTCTTTATCCTTCCACGAAGCACGCGGATGATCTGTGATTGTCGAATGCACTGGCTTTAAATTAATGCTCGCATAAAGGTGCAAAATACATGTAGGAGTACTAGGCACTTTTGGGGCCTCGCGGGGTCTCGCGGGGTTGCGATAGGGGCCTCGCAGCCTTTTCGCGGCACCTGCGCCCCGCAGTAGTAGGCACTTTCCGATGAACGCTTTTTCAACTACGAGCAATACAAAGTACATGTAGGATCTACATTGAATAGTTAAAATTATGTCAATGTCAAAATCTGAAGCTTTTAATATGTCCAAGGTATAATTTGCGAGCAACAATGAAAAAAAGACGCCGTCAAGCGTATGATGATTCGGCGAGGGTACCTGCACGTCATCTGCGACGGTGTCACTCTACGTCTCCCACCTACACCTCAAGCACCTGACCGCTTTTTCCAGCCTCTCCACCTACCTGCACCTCAAGCATCTGACCGCTTTTTCCAGCCTCTCCACCTACCTGCACCTCAAGCACCTGACCGCTTTTTCCAGCCTCTCCACCTACCTGCACGCGGTGTCGTGGCTTTACAAGCTGACTGGGAGAGCCGACCCTACTGTTCATCCTCTAGTGCGCTTGCCCTTCAAGGTGTCAATAGCGGCAGCGGGGCGCCCATGCGAGACAGAAAATCGGTTTGACCCCCACCATGCTGCAGCAGCTCAGGTCCCACATCGACACAACCTCCTGCCGCGGCGCGGCCTTCTGGTGCTGTCTGCTGGTAGGTTTCTGGGGATTGCTGCCTACGGCCAATCTTTGCCTCCCTTCTGTGTCAGCCGCCCGGAGCCCGCAGTTGTCAGCCGAAGCGGTGCGACTGAAAGACCTGCAGATGCGCAACAGCGGCATCGAGCTGCGAGTCCGGCACAGCAAGACAATCCAGTTCGCTGAGCGTCAGCACATGGTCTGGCTGCCACGATTGCCCGCTACGAACGGGTGTCCACATCCGCTATGCCCGTTCAGCGTGGTTCTCCTTTACCTTAAGCGCGACAATATCGCTGGAAACGGACCCGACTCGCTTCTGTTCGCCTTTCGGGTGGGCCAACAACTGGTCCCGGTGTTTTGACCGCAGTTTACAAGACAGCTGTTCAATGCGGCGACAGCGGCAGGCCTCGACACGACGGCAATCTCCGGGCACTCATTGTGCAGAGGCGGAACGACCTTCTTCGCCAGCTCAGGTGCATCAGTGCACGAAGTGATGGCCTTGGGTGACTGGCGAAGCGACTCCGTGTTCCGCTACATCCAACCTGGTGTCGAGGCAATCGCCGGCGCGCGGTGGAAGCAGCGTCATCAGCTGCTCCCCATCCTCTTGCGGCACCTAACCTTTTTACTTGATCTTGGGCCTGCCTCGCTGTGCTCGGTCATACCTTCGTATCCGCCTCTTTACTCTGGACAAAAATAGTCAGGTAAAACAGGTGGCTTTGAACGTTTTAATGTCTGAGTCATCCGCCTCGCCGTCTATCGTTCAACGTGACAAAAGCAACGGCAGTCGACGAAGTGTCGTGTGGCACCTGCGGCAGCGGCAGCAGCACCTTCTGCGCCGGTTGTGGGCAGTACGACTCGGCGCGGATGATGTAGCCTACCAGCTGAAGTTGTCAACGTTGCAACAGGGTTGCTTGAATGACTAACTGACATTCAATACTCATGTTTAGTGTCTGACTGAAACCTACTTAAAGTAGTATGCAATTTTCTTGCCTTTTCTCTCGCAGAGTTTTTCGTAACATTTTAAAAAGTGCTAAGCAGACGGAGTAGCTACGCATGCTGATAAAATTTTTCCTAAATCTCAGCCTTCGAGATCTGCATTCGAAGCGAAAAATCTCCTGAATGTCTGGCGCAAAATGCGTTTCAATTGTGAAACAATTCAAGTCTAACAGAGTAAACTGGCTAATCTTATCAGTTCCAATGTGTCGTCTATTCCAATGGTCTCCAATGGTGACAATCAGCAACTGCAGGCATTGGCGAACGAAAAAAAGCTTTAAATCGTTTAGTTTTTACTTTCCAAAGGCACTGAATCATTTGAGAGCAGAGAGCAGAGTATAAACTCAAACGAGTAGCTGTAGCTTCTAACTTTTAGCTAGACGAAGACAAGTCTGGTAAGAAATTAATTAACTAACGAATTCCTTACCAAGCTTCAAAATCGCTTAAGCATGGACCTAACGGACTCATTCAACGGCATCGAGAATGAACTTCGCGGCTTCACCAAACAGTTGAAGAGTCGGAGAACAGAACCGCCTGGTCAGGAAAGTGCCGAAGGAAGAAATGTGAAAGAAATTAATACCAAGCTGAATGAGGCTAATGGAAGTTTAGAGGATTGCAATGCTGTGCTACAGTCGCAGATCGAAGCGTCTTCAAGGGCGATGGGAGCACTGCAGGAGCTTTTGGTGGAGGTTAAGCTGCTATCTGAGCTGCCACAGGGTACGTATGTAACCTGAGCGAGATGTCTGAGAAATAGGTCTTCAGACGTTTTTAAGATTTGCTGTTTGCGAGTTTGAAAATTTTGACTTGGCAAGCCAGAAAATTGATTGGCTTTCGGCGGGTGCAAGTATAGGAGCAGAATTATGTAGGTCAATGCATGCCCTGAATTAGTGGTCTGAGGTGAGGGTGCGGGGGGCCCTTTAGACCCCCTAAAATTAGGGAGTCTAAATGCGGGTGTGTACGCTTAGGCACACAAATTGTGATCTTACTGTACTGTCGTTAATGTAATGATATTATTGATCTACATAATGCGCCTCCTTAATACCGACGCAAACAGAAAGTGACGACATCGACAATTTCATGCGAGAGGGAGGTGGCGGCGGTCCAACTGTAAAGAAACGAATTTCTAAAGACGATTTGAAAGACCTGCTCGATCTGTCACGGACGCTGAAAGACACTGTCAACCTGTTTGAATCTGTTGAGACGCTCATCAGAGAGACGCTGCAGAATAGTCAGCGAGGTGCAGAGCTGGCCGCTGACGTTCAGGATGAGGTGTGTACAAGCTCACACTGATAAAGCATAGCATAGCCATAGCATAGATCAACTTCGTAGCTTTACATTTAGGGTACATTTAAACCCTTTAATAAATAGATATGATTTTTCGTGTTTTTGTTCCAATCGTGCTTTTCTGAATTTCCAGTGTTGAGGAGTCCACAAAATGCTTTGTTTTACTTGCATACAAGCATGAATGTACGAAACTGTTTATTCCGTTTAATTTTCAACTTTACAGCTCGACCGTCTCAATCGTGAGAGAGGGGAGGCTGAAAGAAAACGAAAAGAAGAAGAGGAAGAGGGTCAGAAGCGTGAGGAGGAAGAGCGTCAGAGACGTAAGGAGGAAGAGCGTCAGAGACGTGAGGAGGAAGAGCGTCAGAGACGTGAGGAGGAAGAGCGTCAGAGACGTAAGGAGGAAGAGCGTCAGAGACGTGAGGAGGAAGAGCGTCAGAGACGTGAGGAGGAAGAGCGTCAGAGACGTGAGGAGGAAGAGCGTCAGAGACGTGAGGAAGAAGAGCGTCAGAGGCGTGAGGAAAAAGAACGACTGGAGAAACAGAGGATAAGTGAACTGCGTCAACGGCAAGCTGAGGAGGAGAAGAAGCGTAAAAGCGAAGAGAAGCAGCAACTGCAACGCGAGCGCGAGGAAGCGCGACTGCTACGCGAAGAAGAGCGCAGCTGGAGACCTGTGGTGATTAAACTCCAAGACAGCAACGAACCGGAAGCTCTGTTCGGTCGAGACTCGCCAGGATGCGCGATTAGGGCACCGGAGGGAGCATTTATTCGCGACGAAATTCGCTGCACGGATGCGTCTTCATTGCTACGGCCATGTTCCTTCCCAGCATCCGAGGAGGTCGCTGGTAGAGCTGTGCGCATTGAGGCCATCGGGCGGTCCGAGCTTGGGAGCAGCTACGGCGGCCGAACTGTCCAGTGGTTTCTGGTGTTGCCGCAATCGGCTGGAAAGTCACCCGGAAAAGAGACAGTTCTGTATGTAAGTTGAAAGAAAATTATCAGTGCGTACTTGTTTATGCTTGCTACTGAAGTTCATGCAAAGTTAAATAAAGAGTGTTTTAATGCCCCGGTTCTGCACCTCGTAGATCTTAGTTGACTTGCAACTGCTGCAAGGGGGTGGCTCAAATTAAGGCGACAGTGTCCCGAAGCCTTAACGTAGATAATAACACATTCTGTGCACTGGGGATTGCCATTTGTGGGTGGTAATCACGGGCTTACTAAAAAGAACTAACAAATGGCGAGAACCGTTGACCTACATGTAATCTGCCTTCGCACCCAGGTGTACAACAAGAATGACACGTCATGGACGGAGGTGCCATCGGATGAGATTCAACAGGGCGGTCTGCCCAGCCAGTACAGATGGTTTGAGACGAGGATGTCTGAAGTCCCGATCACGATCGTGCCGGTGGTCCGGTGGAAAGTCAGCCGGTTCAACCTGACCCAGCAGGGTGCCGAAATCGTCAGTCCGTTGGACAGCCGCTTTGGATTGACTATCCCTGGCGACTCGATCTCGCAGAACAATGCCAGCTTTGCTCAGTCATTCCAGGTTCGTCCAATCAGCCAAGAGTTGATCGACAAACTGCGCACCGATCACCCGGACTCATATTCTGGACTGCTGACCACGAGTTTTCTCTTAGTGCACAGTAAGTCAACATACTTTCAAGCTCTTTGCGTAGCATAATAAATAAATACCCTAAGACTGGGATTTCACACTTATTATTATACGCTAGTATTAAAACGCAACCCATAATTGTAGCATCATCTGAAGCACAGCCTCTCAAACGGCCATCCGAGTACAAACTGCACCTGCCAAGGTCTGTTTCGAACAAGAATTATTCTAGCAATCACGCTGAGAACTTCTCAGCTTACAATGAAGGAATTAGTCGAAGATCTTCGATTGCGCCCCGAAAGCAGAGCAAACGGTTGGATAGTAAGCTTGTTTGCTTCCTTTTGCTTACTTTGCTTTTGTTTTGTCTTTTTTGTTTTCTTGTCTGTCTGTCTGTCTGTCTGTCCGTCTGTCTGTCTGTCTCTGCCCATTTAACTGTTTTACTATTCTGTCTATTCATTCCTCCTCTCAGCTGCTAGAGCTCCATCCGAGACAATCATTATTGCCAGCATTGACAGCACGGAGCCGACAGCTCAATGGAACGCCTTGCAGACCATCAGAGACTATGAGAAGACAAATACGGAAAAGCTGAACGTCAGAATCTCCCATTTATCCAACAGTCGAAGGTAGCATTTCTAATGTGCTAAACTTTTATTTCACAAATTTTATTTCACTTTGTATGAGTATAGTACATGATGATTCATTAATCCTCCCCGCCCCAAACAGACTGTTGGCCTTGCGAATCAACAAGGATTTTGACGTTGACAAATTAGACGAAATCTGTCGCGAAATCGAATCTAACATGGAGATTCGGACTGTCAGTTTAATTGTCCGCCAGTCTACTGATAGTAGGATGGTGAGAAGCACATGAACTTGTAATTTTTGTATAGCCCTAAACGCTATTTCATGTTTAGACACAAGATGTACTTTCATGTTAGGCACAAGTATCTACATGTTAAAAACATTTTAACTCTTATTTTAGGCTGTTGTTGCTCTTCCGTCAAATGACAAGAAGCAGTATTTGCTGGAGCTTCTTACCTCAAAAGGTTTCAAAGTTGTCTCAGAGCCGAGAAGCCCAGAGTTGCAGAATGAAGTTAAAGAGCTTAAAGTGATGGAGCGCCAGAATCTTTCCGTTGAGCTGACAGGCAATATTACTAGCGACGAAGGTCAAGAATTCACTTTGCTATTCAACAGTAACGAATGGAACTGCCTCCTGCTCAAGTGAGCAATGATGCTACTGCCAAAAAGGAGTGCAAGATCTTCATGATCGCCCCTGGAAGCCTTCGACTCTAGATCGTTTTTGATACAGAACACCAACCCCCCCCATTTTAGTCTGTCGCCGAAGGACCCCTATCTGCAGAAATCATTTCCAACTCACCGCGGCTTCGTCCAGGTGTTCAGCGAGCTGCAGCCGAATCGCATTGCAAAGCAGCAGGTGCAACTGGCCAAGCACGACTCCGATGGCGGCAAGAAGCCTCCGTGGCGGTCGCCGTTTGTCTACAAGTCTAAGGGTTGGTGGAAGCTCTTGTAACCGACTTTCTTCTAGTGGGTTACGGTCAACCAAAAAGGGCGTTGCTAGAACTTTCGAAGTTTATGATTTTTCGGGTTTTTGTGTTGGCAACCTGAAGCTATCCAGATGTACGCTTTCCCACAGTCCGTAAAAGTTAAGACAGCTCAGCCGCAGCTATTGCGCGGCGCATCTTAAGGCTGCGTACGGCAGTTCAGTCCAAGGACTGGGGAGTCGCCACACACACCCTCAATTGTCCCAGCCAATGCTGGCACCCATTTTAGAGCTGATTGAGCTGAAGCAATGCAGAGTTAAGTGTCTTGTTCGAGGACACAAGTTTTTCCAAGTGGGTATAGAATCGAACCTCCGACCTTCTAGTCGCGAGTCCGACGCTCTGACCACTAGACTACAATCTCATAAAAGTGGCGAATCACAGAATTGGCTGAATTGTCCCGTCGAAAACTACCTGATATCAACTTCAAACCTTTTCAGACGCAGTAACTATGGAATATCTGCGCGAATTGGCGATGGATATTCAGGATAACTGGTCCATTCTGGCCGATCAATTGGGCGTGTCAAAAGAGCGCTGCTCAGCCATCAGGAACGCGTATCCGGAGCAGAGCGACCAAGCGCTTGAGATGCTCATCTCCTGGTTAAAACAGACAATCGTTTTAGAAAGCAAGGTTAGTCAAATAAAACAAAATAAAGTACACGGTCCTGCTTTCAAAGTACATATGACCTTCTAAAGTTATTGGAAAACTTCCAGACTGCCAGCCTGATCAAGGCTCTGAAGGCCTGCCGATTTGTTCAATTGGCTAATGAGCTTCGTCAAAGAGAACTACTGTTGCAACAGGAGTCCTAAAGGCACTGTGCTGATCTCTAGTGATCCCAGTTTTAACTTTATCCTTATCGACACGAAAACTTAATGCTGATTTTTCAATTATAGCGAATTCTTAGCTCTCCATGACTATCGAAATACTACCCAAAATATTGAGGTTAATTATTTTTTGATAACCCAGAATTAGCTAGCTATATACTTTCTTGAACATGAGGTTAATACGCATAAAATATATCAGATATACATTGAAAAATCATGTGGCCGATTTACCCGCGTATATTCCCACATCATATCTATGCGGACAGGGAAGTCGCCATGGATATTATGGTGAGGGGACAAAGCCAAGAATTCTGCATATAGATGTACATTATTTTCAGAATTGGTGTTTTCAGCGCTCATTTTGGCGCCGCAGGCACTCATTTTGGCGCCGCAGGCACTCATTTTGGCGCCGCAGGCACTCATTTTGGCGCCGCAGGCACTCATTTTGGCGCCGCAGGCACTCATTTTGGCGCCGCAGGCACTCATTTTAGCGCCAAAGGCGCTATATTTTGTCGCCCGGAAGCAAAATTATTGATTTAATTCCATAACGGGTCACAAGGACATACATGCAAGGTCAACTCCGAGCTGTGTTTAAAACTGTTTTTGCTTTTCGATCATTCAACTCTAAAAGGCTTATGCAATCTGCTTCTTCTCTCTAAAGCAATCTTTTCTAAAGTAAACAACGTAGCCCAGTGTATATTGATTCATTCGTTTGGGGCTTATGTCAAATTTAAACAAGCTCTTCAAACGCGTTCAATAAAAAGTGATTTTGTCCTATTTCAAAACTGAGATATCACTGAAGCTACACATGTGAAATAAAAGAATGAAAGATTGCAAAAGTTTAAACCCTCTGGAATTCTGAGATCAGCGGTAGTAGCTATAGGCTAGAGCGAACAATTACCAAGCTAATTTATCGTTAATAAATGATATCGACGTGTTTACATGTTCGCATGCGAATATGCTGTTCAAGATTAAAAATTGCTTTCATCGGCAATCCATATATAGAACAGCGTACACACGTACGCATTAATTTTGCAGAAGGATTCAGCTTGGTTGGAATTAGCTAGAAAACTGAGTCGGCACCTTTGAAGTACGGATTACAGTAAAGTGCCTTTTAGAAACGATGTATTTTTGAGTCATATAGCTCGTACTAAGCTTGATATGCTAGGGCAAGGACCACTAGAATTTATCATCATCGTTGTATCGTTATACGTTGATAAAACGATAAATTTTAGTGGTCCTTCATGCGGGGGGCTACTAGCAGTCTAATGGCATTGTCAAAGTTGACAATAATATAACTAAGAAGAACGAGTTTATGTGAGAAAGTAAAGAGCACAGCAGTGGAAGCCAATTTCGGCATGTTCAGAGTTGGGACTGGCCATAGACAAAGAAGTTTACGAATGTACGCTCGTAAGAAAGGAACTGATTAACAGAGTTGACAAAGAATCAAATATGCATCTGTTGGAGGATGGAAATCCGACAGGCATGCCACGGCCGACCTTCTTCGTCAAAGATCGGCACCGACTATCTCTCCGAATCAGAACACTTCTCACTGCTCCCAACTCGTGCAATTTTAAGGTGTTTTTGATGAGGAAATTCGCTCTCGCGAGTCCGCTCACCCAGCTGAGCTGAGCTGAAAGCCATAGACATACATTTAGTGTAAAAATACTGCAACCAACAATTGGCCTAAACTGCGATTATTTGGCCAACGCAATTTTATTGTTGTATGTGCACAGAAGAAGAAAGAAGTGACATGTTCTTGCTGTTCAAAGATTGATGCCAAATTCGTCCATACAGCAGATGTCTCAGGCTTCCGTAACCAAGCAGCCACTCAACATCCTTGCCTCCTTCGTAATGTCGTCGTTCCAGTTCTGTGTCACCTCTCTGAGCAGTTTAATCGTGATAAGTCTGCCATCTAGAGCTCGGCTGATGGTTGTGAGGTTCAAATTTTGAGCAGCAGGGAATTCTCGCGTGAGGTGACCTTTCATCTGCTCTAGCATTGCTGTTGGAATGTTTCCGAAGAAAGTGCAGATGATGTCGACCATGGCTCTCTGCTTAGTGACGAACGCCTGACACCTCCTCGAGGCAGAGTGCCGATGCGGCCAGTTGCTGTGAGAGTCCCAATAATGTTTGCAACTGTTTTCCGTGCGATTCTAAAGAGCCGGCCGAGAATTTACCAGTCTTCCATTTTCAAAGGCGTGCTCACCATAACCTCTAGCGATCCCGGAGTCGAAATTTTTATGTGACATGGGCCTCTCTGAGCCATAGTCTGCGATTTCAGCTATGATAGATGTGATCACAAATTAAGGCCAAATTAAGGTTGCTGCTTAGAGAAATAGAGTTCTATACGAAAGAGAGAGCAGTGCAGTCGGACAAAAACGAAGTTATCCATGGCTCTAAGGACTAAGTTCAACTTGGAAGGCGTCGAATAGCGAATGCAATCGATCTGGGCCAACTTGATCGCAGTTTAGGCCAAATTGATTGCAGCATTTTTACACTGTCTATGGCTTTCAGCTCACCTCAGCTGCTGGGTAAGCCGACTCGTGAAAGTGAAGGATTTCCTATCCCTGGCCGAATTGATCGCAGTTTTGGCCAACTAGATTGCAAAATTTATATTTTAAGTACCAATGATTAGCGATAGAGAGAAATTCCTGCAGAAAATCCTGCAGAAATGACAACAAGTATTTGTATATTCGACTAATTTAGTGTTTCTGTCCGGTATTTGCTGGGACGCTTGCGTTTAAACAAAAAATAAAATGCACGTTTTTTAGGTGCTGTACAAACCTTAAAAAAAGTTTAGAAAGAAATGAAAAAAACATTTTATTAAATAAGGGTATCTTATGCTGCATTTTTTAACTGTTGTGTTTCATAATTATATATTATTATTTATTTCAAATTGGAATTGCGCACAATCCACGCACGCACCCACCATGCACGCCAGTCTCTAGCAGCACAAGCAAGCTATAAAAACTAGGGAAAGGAGTGAGCAAACTTTTAAATGATTTTACATACATGAAATCAGTAGCCACAAGCGCATATTGCACGTAAGCAAGCAATAAGAGGTAGTGATGAAATATAGTGCAGGCAGCAAAGCAAAGTAGTCTCCAAACTTTAGATGGACCTTTTAAAGTTTAAACTTTGTCCGACTCGGAATATTCCGAACATTATTATGACTTGTAGTTTAACTGCATTACGAGTTGGAATAACGGTCGGAATGATATTTAGACTCTTACAATGTATTTAATAATCAGTCGGAATGATATTTAGACTCTTGCAATTTATTAAATAGGGCCTAACCAGTCGAACTAAGAGTCGGAATGATATTCAGACTCTTGCAATGTATTTAATAATCAGTCGGAATAAGACTTAAGAGTCGGAATATTCTGACCATTATTCCGACTCATAATTTAACCACATTTATCTTTTAAACTTTGTACTCTTGTAGTTTGTAGTTTAAATTTAAACTCTTTAAAACCTTTAAAACTTTGGCTGAGTTGGACAAAGTTTAAAAAGGTTTTAGATGGTACACTCACTCATACTCATAGTCATAGACATCAATAATCAATATATCATAATTGGAATCATTGTCATCACATAATGTAGAAATGTTTCAGAACTCAGAAAACAAAACATTTTGTTTCAAAAGATGAAGCAAAAAATGTCTAGGCCTAGTGGAACTAATGTTTGGCCTACCTCATGCTTCTGACCGAAGTTTCAGCTTAGCAAAGCAAAACTTATGCTTATTTAATCCAAAGCTGATTGAAGTGATTTTATTAATCTGGAATTTACTTTTATTTGTAATGGCTAATTTTTGCTTAAGGTCAGGCTAAAGTCATAATAAAGGCATTGGGATTGGGCTTAGGCCTAACTTAAGTTAAAATGCTTAAATTATGTATTTTATTTGTCACTACCTATGTCTTTTATAATATATTAGTATTAGTATATTGAAATACTAGAGTCTGCAAAAAAACAAATTTTTAAGCTCAGCTTAAGTTAAGAAAAAGTAATAACAATATATTTTAAATAGACCATAGGGTCTAGATTTGATGTGAGGGTTTCCCGACAGATATTCAAACAGATATTCAAAACGATTATCTACTACTTTTAACAAAATGGACCAAACGGAACCATATTTTTGGCAGATGTTTACGCATGTGTTTGCAATCAAATGAGCCCAAATTTGTTTTATAAAATAAAAAACTTTATGAAGTGCATTGTTTCAAAGATTGCTTGGCAACACCCTGATTCAGCATCTCTTCAACGTTTTCTGAAAATGATTCAATTTTTACATCCCATAAATGTGCCCTGTATCCCAAAAAGACAATGGACTAACTCTTACGCATGTTTCAGCTATAAAATGCCGCATCACGCGTCTAATAAAATACTTTACTTTCTGAATTATTTTCTTTTAAAGTGTGCTTGGCGATTTGCTTTTTTGAAGGCAAGTCAAGAAACAGCGCATATTTGCTGATGTCAGAACTCCATTTCACTCTCAAATTATATTTGAATTTATAGTTCCATTCTTACGCACATCCCAGCTTTAGAATGACACCATTGAAGCTGAAAAAGAAACAGTATTTCCTGAGATATTTGACTCTAAAGTGTGCTTTGCTTTTGAGTCAATAACGCTTGGCGTTGTATGTTGAAATATACGCCAAGAAATTGTGACACCATTTTTTGCTTACGAAACATAAAACTTAACTTGCTCTTTTACGCACGTCCCAGCTTTAAAATGACACCTCAGGCGTCGCCAAAGACGCCACCATTCGTGAGATATTCGACTTGAAACATTGCTTGCTGCTGAAACCTGACTTGGATGCCATCCAATTGGCTGAGAGTTCAGATGGATCTAAGTATATGTTTTGTAAGGCGCAGCTCAATAAAACATTGTGTAAGTCGTTGCGTACACTGTCTTCGTGTGTTCTTCGAATGAGAAGATATTGCCACATTCAAGCCCCATCATCTCAAAAAAGATCTTGCAACTTTTGGACGGTGAAGGCCTCTTGTAAAGTAGTGGGCTGCAGCAGAGTGTACACTTTTTCCATGGAAAGAGCTCCAAGAAGTTCAGAACAATGGGACTGGGTAGTTAACGGAGAAGGCATATTCTGCCATGAAAACTGCGACCATCCAACATTTCGACGGCTAACCTTAGCTGAGGAGATGCACATTCGGCCAATTATTTCCTCTCGTGGAGTCAGTGCGGCCTATAGACAACTGTTACCGGAAAAAGAGCACAGAGCGCATATTTTAGCAAAAAACTTTGACTCCTGTAAGTCAAAGAATGTTTTAAAACGGGTAATGAAACGCATCAGTGATAGTAAAAGATTACATAGGACTGCAATTGACTTCTCAAGGTGAATGTCTGTACACGCTGAGCAATGTTTCCAGTCAAATATCTCACAAACGGAGGCGTCTTTGGCAACGCCTGAGGTGTCATTTTAAAGCTGGAACATGCGTAAAAGAGTGAGTTAAATTTCATCAGAATTGACTGAAAAACACAGGTGAAGCACGTGCACAAAGATTGGGAATACATTTGATTTATAAGGTGAATGTCTATACACGCCAAGCAATGTTTCGAGTCGAATATCTCACGAACGGAGGCGTCTTTGGCGACGCCTGAGGTGTCATTTTAAAGCTGGGACATGCGTAAAAAAGCGAGTTAAATTTCATCGGAATTGACTGAAAAACACAGGTGAAGCACGTGCACAAAGATTGGGAATACATTTGATTTATAAGGTGAATGTCTGTACATGCTGAGCAATGTTTCGAGTTAAATATCTCACGAACGGAGGCATCTTTGGCGACGCCTGAGGTGTCATTTTAAAGCTGGGACATGCGTAAAAAAGCGAGTTAAATTTCATCGGAATTGACTGAAAAACACAGGTGGAGCACGTGCACAAAGATTGGGAATACATTTGATTTATAAGGTGAATGTCTGTACACGCTGAGCAATGTTTCGAGTCAAATATCTCATGAACAGTGGCGTCTTTGGCGACGCCTGAGGTGTCATTTTAAAGCTGGGACGTGCGTAAAAGAGCAAGTTAAGTTTTATGTTTCGTAAGCAAAAAATGGTGTCACAATTTCTTGGTGTATATTTCGACATACAACGAACGTCAAGTGTTATTGACTCAAAAGCAAAGCACACTTTAGAGTCAAATATCTCAGGAAATACTGTTTCTTTTTCAGCTTCAATGGTGTCATTCTAAAGCTTTGATGTGCGTAAGAATGGAACTATAAATTCATTTAATTTGAGAGCGAAATAGAGTTCTGACATCAGCAAATATGCGCTGTTTCTTGACTTGCCTTCAAAAAAGCAAATCGCCAAGCACACTTTAAAAGAAAATAATTCAGAAAGTAAAGTATTTTATTAGACGCGTGATGCGGCATTTTATAGCTGAAACATGCGTAAGAGTTAGTCCATTGTCTTTTTGGGATACGGGGCACATTTATGGGATGTAAAAATTGAATCATTTTCAGAAAACGTTGAAGAGATGCTGAATCAGGGTGTTGCCAAGCAATCTTTGAAACAATGCACTTCATAAAGTTTTTTATTTTATAAAACAAATTTGGGCTCATTTGATTGCAAACACATGCGTAAACATCTGCCAAAAATATGGTTCCGTTTGGTCCATTTTGTTAAAAGTAGTAGATAATCGTTTTGAATATCTGTCGGGAAACCCTCACATCTAGATTAGTCACAAGTTGAGCTCAATTAGACCTAGTTTATTATTGGCTATAAACTATAGGAAGGTGTCCTATATGCTAGAATTTTCTAATGTGCATTAGCCATGTGAGGGTTTTACAACAGATATTCAGACAGACATTCAAAACGATCGTCTATAACTTTAAACAAAAATGACCCACTTCAACCATCTTTTTAACAAATATTTACGCAAGTGTTGGGCATTGAATAAGCTTTAATTTATTAATTAAGGTAAAATCTTTATGACATACATTTATTTAAAAATTGCTTAGCAACACTCTGATTAGACATTGCTTTACCATTGACTGAAATTTTTTGATCATAGCAGCCTAAAAGCAGATATTGGATTAAAAAATGCTTTGATTTACTCTTTACGCATGTCTCAGCTTTAAAATGATACCTCAAGCATCGCAAAAGACAGCTTTGATGCTGAGATATTCGACACTAAACATTGCTTTGCACACACTCACATTCAGAAATTTCACAGATTTTTTATCAATATTTGTGTAGCTGCCATGTCCTTGTTTTTCATCAGAATCTTGTCAAATTCTAGTCATGTCTATACGCATGTCTCAGCTTTAAAACCCTATAGGAAAAAGTTTTAAAACCGCAGACGGTGTCCGGCGCACTTTTGAAATTTTTCTAAAGCGCAGCGCGCACACAGGCGCATCGACTGCATGCGCACTGCCCTTTCTTACTGGCTGCTGCTCTAGCAAATACATATACATGGAAATGGGTATAATACCCCTGTTGAAGGGGCTTATACACTTGTAATTTATTAAGCTTAGAGATGTTCTGAGAATTCAATTTGAATTTTCCAAAATTTGAAATTTTTTAGAGCGAATTTCAATTTAGAAAAAAATTTAGAAGTGAAAATTTTGGTAGTGTCTAAAGAGTCGCTAAAAATAAACTGCTTTCTACTACGTATACATGTATTACTTTTTGCTTAAGCAGTAAATTGAAAGTAAAAAAGTGAGTGTTGATCATACTAAACTTTGTTTTTCTGAATTATGATTTCGGGAAATTTCAATTTTGATTTTGGAAAGTTAGCAAATTTTGATTTCGATGAAACTGCAGATCTTTCGGAACATCTAATAATCCTAAAGCGCGGTAAAATAGTTTGACTCTTTTCTAAAGCGCGCGTCCGCGGGTTTTTAACATTTATTCCAATAGGGCTTTAAAATGGCACCTCAGGTGTCACAAAAGACAGCTTTGATGCTAAGATATTTGACACTATACACTGCTTTGCTCAAACTCATATTTGGAAACTTCACTGATTTTTATTCAATATTTGTTCAGATGCTTGCCTAGTTCTCCATTTATTAACCATCATATAGAGCCTTGCTAACATACAAATATATTGTGGAATGCTTAAGGCAATTATTTTATCAATCGCTTCTATTTTTAAACCTAGACTTTTCTTAAACTGTCTTCAGTATTTGATTTTTAAGATTCCTGCCTTTATCTTACATAGATTGTACCTGAGTCAATGAGTCACTGAGTGTACATTTGTACATGGCAACCAATCATTACTTTTCACCGCTTTGCGGTTCAAATAAATAAACAAATGTATAAGAAACATGTTCCAACTGTTATTGAAAGAAATTGATGTTGTGTTTATTAACAGTCAATGGCAATCAATATGAAGCAAATAGTTTATTTGTTATGTTTTTACTTTTTTGTGTGGCTTCTGCTATCCAAATTGGAATTAAGGTATTCTGCTATTCAAGGGGGGGAATAAAAAAAGAAGAATTTTTTTGACTGTAGTTGCAACCCAATAGCTATGTACTTCATACTTTTTAGATTGAACAGGCAATTTCTTAATGTACTGCTAAGCTTTCCAATCCCTACGGACTACCATAGTAGTTCTAAATTTTTTTCTGTCTTGACTTATAGACTTGGAATGTGGAACAACCTAAGGAGCTACATGAAAATATTTAATTGGATAAAGATGTTTTCTAAAGCAATGTTTAGTGTCGAATATCTCAGCATCAAAGCTGTCTTTTGCGACGCCTGAGGTGTTAGTTTTAAAGCCAAGATATGCATATAGACATGACTAGAATTTGATGAGATTCTGATGAAAAACAAGGACATAGCAGCAGCATAAAAATCAATAAAAAATCAGTGAAATTTCTGAATGTAAGTTCATGCAAAGCATTGTTTAGTGTCAAATATCTCAGCATCAAAGCTGTCTTTTGCAATGCCTGAGGTGTCATTTTAAAGCTGAGACATGTGTAAAGAATAAATCAAAGCATTTTTTAATCCAATATCTGCTTTTAGGCTGCTATGATCAAAAAATTTCAGTCAATGGTAAAGCAATGTCTAATCAGAGTGTTGCTAAGCAATTTTTAAATCAATGTATGTCAAAAAGATTTTTACTTCAGTTAATAAATTAAAGCTTATTTGATGCCTACCACTTGCTTAAATATTTGTCAAAAAGATGTTTGAAACGGGTCAATTTTGTTTAAAGTTACAGATGATCATTTTAAATGTCTGTCTGAATATCTATCGTGAAACCCTCATATGCATTAGCCCTTCATAGTTTATTGGCATACATATTTGGTATGCTTGATCTTAAAGAGTTATAGTTGTATCTTGCAGTTTCTATAACAAAAGTTAAAAAATTATCTTATTTTTTTCATAAGAAAAAATGAATATATTAATTGAATTTGATAGTGCTATTTTAAAGAAATTTAGATATTAGAACTTTGTGTAATTGCAAGTTTTTAGATAAGAGTAAAAGATACAACATTATTTTGTTATTATATATAAATAAACATCTAAAATAATAATGGATAAAAGTCCATTATTATTTATTACTTGCAGTGCAAAAGTAAAATTATATAATTTTAAAATTCTGATGTATATTATAAAGTCATATTTCTAATTTTTAACATAGTTGGCATACACCTAAAATTTTGCCCAAAAAACTATGGCAACAAATGGTGTATATTAGAAGTAGAAACCTTTGTGATAGTAAGCTATATTTATAATGTTTATGTCTATAATTATAACACATTTAATATAAAAGTTATTACCCTTAAATTCAATAAGTAACTATAGTCAGAAAAATGGCATGGTATACATTAAAATAATTTTTTTCTAGATAATCTATGACCATATGGCCATTATGGGCTATGGATCTGGGTAAACTTGTCAACTTTTTATTTGTCAACTGTGTTGACAAATTTACTACAGTTTGTATAGCGCATAACTGATATGTAGTATAACAAAGTGTAAAGAAGTAAGAGATACAAACAGAAGCAAAAGCAATAAGGTTTTAATTTATACATGCATAAAGAGTTAATTAAGTAATATTTTTTGTTAAATTACATTTAATAAAACTGATTGAAATTAAATTTTTATGCTTTTTTATGCTACTTTTTTATATCTATGCTAAAGCTAATGCAATAAGTATCAATATATTTTCTATGCAATAATTTTACTTTGAAAAAGTGCAAAGAGGTCGATGTAGTCTTGAAATCTTTAGCAGGTATATTTAATAATTCTTTATTTTTGGGTTTTGAGTATTTTGTTAACATAGAGTAGAGTATGCAACTTCTGTGGGTCAAAAAGGCTCAACAGTGTTAATGATTTAAAAAACTGATAACAGCTGGTGTGCTGGTTTTATAGTTTTGTTTTTTACATCTTAATTTTTTTAAATATGATCTACAGGTATGTTAGTTTTATAATGTATTATAAATTTCACTAATATGATATATTAAATTTTGTTTATTGCTGCTTCCTTACGGGACCTGTCTCCCACATTCTGCTGAGCTTCAGTTTGTCAAAGACTGTCCAACTGAAGATTAGCAATTGTCTGCTGTGGATCCTTGAATCCAAAGTCTAGTATATAAAACAGATTGATTTTTCAAGGAAAATAGCCCTAGTGCTATACTAGGGTGTCTGTCTTTTCGAGGCAGCCGTCTGTTGTGCGATATCTGCTTGTTCTCCTATCCTCCCTTGTGCAAGTCAATTTGTTTTTTACCCTTGAATTTGCTCAAAAAGGCATCTCAGTCTTCTAATCTCTGTCTTAGACTCTCCAGTTGGCATTGATTTTGAATTGCTTACCGAAACCGCGACCGACTCGCATCCTGCAATCGAATTACGGTTTTTGATCAGTGAATATAGTACAAAAGGTGAGAATATGTTTCTGAGTTGTGTTTGCAGTACTTGCACATTTTCAGCAATCAACTCTCACCATTCAGCAATCAACTCTCACCATACATCAATCAACTCTCACCATTCATCAATCAACTCTCACCATTCAGCAATCAACTCTCACCATTCAGCAATCAAATCTCACCATTCAGCAATCAACTCTCACCATACATCAATCAAATCTCACCATTCAGCAATCAACTCTCACCATACATCAATCAACTCTCACCATTCAGCAATCAACTCTCACCATTCATCAATCAACTCTCACCATTCAGCAATCAACTCTCACCATTCAGCAATCAACTCTCACAATTCATCAATCAAATCTCACCATTCAGCAATCAACTCTCACCATTCATCAATCAACTCTCACCATTCAGCAATCAACTCTCACCATTCAGCAATCAAATCTCACCATTCAGCAATCAACTCTCACCATTCATCAATCAACTCTCACAATTCATCAATCAAATCTCACCATTCAGCAATCAACTCTTACCATTCATCAATCAACTCTCACCATTCATCAATCAACTCTCATCATTCAGCAATCAACTCTCACCATTCAGCAATCAAATCTCACCATTCATCAATCAACTCTCACAAATCAATCAAATATCACCATTCAGCAATCAACTCTCACCATACATCAATCAACTCTCACCATTCAGCAATCAACTCTCACCATTCAGCAATCAAATCTCACCATTCAGCAATCAACTCTCACCATTCAGCAATCAAATCTCACCATTCATCAATCAACTCTCACCATTCATCAATCAACTCTCACCATTCAGCAATCAACTCTCACCATTCAGCAATCAAATCTCACCATTCAGCAATCAACTCTCACCATTCATCAATCAACTCTCACAATTCATCAATCAAATCTCACCATTCAGCAATCAACTCTTACCATTCATCAATCAACTCTCACCATTCATCAATCAACTCTCACCATTCAGCAATCAACTCTCACCATTCAGCAATCAAATCTCACCATTCATCAATCAACTCTCACAATTCATCAATCAAATATCACCATTCAGCAATCAACTCTCACCATACATCAATCAACTCTCACCATTCAGCAATCAACTCTCACCATTCAGCAATCAAATCTCACCATTCAGCAATCAACTCTCACCATTCAGCAATCAAATCTCACCATTCATCAATCAACTCTCACCATTCATCAATCAACTCTCACCATTCAGCAATCAAATCTCACCATTCAGCCATCAAATCTCACCATTCAGCAATCAACTCTCACCATTCAGCAATCAACTCTCACCATACATCAATCAACTCTCACCATTCATCAATCAAATCTCACCATTCAGCAATCAACTCTCACCATTCAGCAATCAAATCTCACCATTCAGCAATCAACTCTCACCATACATCAATCAACTCTCACCATTCATCAATCAACTCTCACCATTCAGCAATCAACTCTCACCATTCAGCAATCAACTCTCACCATTCAGCAATCAAATCTCACCATTCAGCAATCAACTCTCACCATACATCAATCAACTCTCACCATTCATCAATCAACTCTCACCATTCAGCAATCAACTCTCACCATTCAGCAATCAAATCTCACCATTCAGCAATCAACTCTCACCATTCAGCAATCAAATCTCACCATTCATCAATCAACTCTCACCATTCAGCAATCAACTCTCACCATTCAGCAATCAACTCTCACCATTCAGCCATCAAATCTCACCATTCAGCAATCAACTCTTACCATTCATCAATCAAATCTCACCATTCAGCAATCAACTCTTACCATTCATCAATCAAATCTCACCATTCAGCAATCAACTCTCACCATTCATCAATCAACTCTCACAATTCATCAATCAAATCTCACCATTCAGCAATCAACTCTTACCATTCATCAATCAACTCTCACAATTCATCAATCAACTCTCACCATTCAGCAATCAACTCTCACCATTCAGCAATCAAATCTCACCATTCATCAATCAACTCTCACCATTCATCAATCAACTCTCACCATTCAGCAATCAACTCTCACCATTCAGCAATCAACTCTCACCATACAGCAATAAAATCTCACCATTCAGCAATCAACTCTCACCATACATCAATCAACTCTCACCATTCAGCAATCAACTCTCACCATACAGCAATAAAATCTCACCATTCAGCAATCAACTCTCACCATACATCAATCAACTCTCACCATCAATCAACTCTCACCATACATCAATCAACTCTCACCATTCAGCAATCAACTCTCACCATTCAGCAATCAAATCTCACCATTCAGCAATCAACTCTCACCATTCAGCAATCAACTCTCACCATACAGCAATAAAATCTCACCATTCAGCAATCAACTCTCACCATTCATCAATCAACTCTCACCATTCAGCAATCAACTCTCACCATACAGCAATAAAATCTCACCATTCAGCAATCAACTCTCACCATTCATCAATCAACTCTCACAATTCATCAATCAAATCTCACCATTCAGCAATCAACTCTCACCATTCATCAATCAACTCTCACCATTCATCAATCAACTCTCACCATTCAGCAAAGATACAATACGAATTGTCTAAGTTATATTTGGATCAGTCTGTCTTAAACTTGCTAAATACTCAAACATTGCAGCTCGACAATGAACCAGTCGCACCTGCACCCGCAACTGCAAGGCTACCCAGCCGATGCAGCCTATTATCAGTCGTTTATCGCCAATAGCAGCCACTTCCCGCATTCTCCTGCTGTTAGCCAGGTAAGTTTCTCGTGTACTTTTATGACTATTTACTTCGTACCTATCTTTTTGTATTACTAGTTTACGAGTATTATGGCTGAAATTTCAGTTTTGTCTGTATTAGCGGTCCTTTTTGGTCATCAAACTCCCAGATACTCATCTACTAGGCAACTAGCATCCGGGATCCTCAGTTGCTGGAGCAGCTCCCAGATCCTCAGTTGCTGAGCCAGCCTCCCAGATCCTCAGTTGCTGGAGCAGCTCCCAGATCCTCAGTTGCTGAGCCAGCCTCCCAGATCCTCAGTTGCTGGAGCAGCTCCCAGATCCTCAGTTGCTGAGCCAGCCTCCCAGATCCTCAGTTGCTGGAGCAGCTCCCAGATCCTCAGTTGCTGAGCCAGCCTCCCAGATCCTCAGTTGCTGAGCCAGCCTCCCAGATCCTCAGTTGCTGGGCCAGCCTCCCAGATCCTCAGTTGCTGGGCCTGCCTCCCAGATCCTCAGTTGCTGGAGCAGCTGCCAGATCCTCAGTTGCTGAGACAGCCTCCCAGATCCTCAGTTGCTGGGCCAGCCTCCCAGATCCTCAGTTGCTGGAGCAGCTCCCAGATCCTCAGTTGCTGAGCCAGCCTCCCAGATCCTCAGTTGCTGGAGCAGCTCCCAGATCCTCAGTTGCTGAGCCAGCCTCCCAGATCCTCAGTTGCTGGGCCAGCCTCCCAGATCCTCAGTTGCTGGGCCAGCCTTCCAGAGGCTTAGTTGCCGGGCCTCTAAAATGACATGATTACTATCACAGACTGCTATCACAGACTATCACTGTATAATTACTATGTTAGTCACGGTAAATAATATTTATCTCATTTAACTCACTAATGCTATCAGTTCTGTCATATAGGCGCTGTGTTGTGTACACTATTTCCAAGTTATGCATACGATGGAATGTTATTTAATATTCTATTCAAAACTAACACTTCCAGATGTCCTTCGTTAAGGTAGGTTCACCAGGAACAATTAAGATTTAGTGATGAAGATGGAAGGAAGAAAAGTTTTTAAAACTATCCTGTTTCTCCCAGATTAATTCAGAGCACACAGTATTTATGTGAACCTAGTTTTCTATCAAGCGTTATAAATGTGCTCTCTTTACTCGGCTTGCTGACTGCATGACAACACACGCCTACAATGCTTAGAATTTAGAACAATAGAAATACACAAACAAAATCAACACTGAATAATAGCAGCTAATAGTTAAATTAGTTGAATTTCTTTGCTTTGTTAGCCAATTTTATTCAAATCGGTGCACATCTTTGACAATTTTCGATTAGGAAATCAATATTGTTCTCTTTGCTTTGCGTCACACGCCGCGCGCAGCTCAAATTTTGGTAGAAGGGGCGGCATGGAGCTTTGATTTCATTGCGTCGAAATGTTTTTTATTTGAAACAACTTCTATTTAATAGGACAGTACGTCCAATTCGATTAGGATTTGTTACTATTGACAACTGGGCTGATTGATAGCTGTTGCTATTGACAACTGGGCTGATTGGGATTTGTTGCTATTGGCAACTGGGCTGATTGGGATTTGTTGCTATTGGCAACTGGGCTGATTGGGATTTGTTGCTATTGGCAACTGGGCTGATTGGGATTTGTTGCTATTGACAACTGGGCTGATTGGGATTTGTTACTATTGACAACTGGGCTGATTGATAGCTGTTGCTATTGACAACTGGGCTGATTGGGATTTGTTGCTATTGACAACTGGGCTGATTGATAGCTGTTGCTATTGACAACTGGGCTGATTGGGATTTGTTGCTATTGACAACCGGGCTGACTGGGATTTGTTGCTATTGACAACTGGGTTAGGATTTCTTGCTATTGACAACGGGGCTGATTAGGGTCTGCTGCTATTGACAACCGGATGACATTGAAATGTATCTGGTAACAGCCAATTCTGACAGCAAGTGTTGATTGTTTCAACTAAAATACCCTGCAACACTTTCCTTTCCAATGGACAACCAGGTTGAGCAAAAAAATTATCTGCTTGTTACTTTTTTGCTGCTTTTTTCATGTCTCAATCCCATAAATTCCCAGAACGCAAACAATCCAGTACTTTTCGATAGCAATTAAATGTTTCTGTAAAATCCTTACAGATGCCCACAAAGTTTTTTCCCGTTTATTCTTCCCCACAGGTGCCAATCCCATTCAGCAATCTGGTGTATCACCCGTATCACCTGCTACCGCCGCATCAGGACATGTCAGCCGCTGCTCTCTCCCAGGAGCAGCAGCAGCAACAGCAACAGCAGCAACAGCAGCATCAGCAGATGCTTCTAGGCATGCAAGAGCAGGATCACCAGCACCATTATCAATACTATCAGGCCTATCCGCCTGCAGCCGCTCAGCACCATCACCATCCGGGTACAAGCGGAGCTGTACCTGTCAGCTCCCAGTCCGGAGCCGCAGCTTACATGTACGCCACACCGGATATGTACACCACAGCTAGCGGCTACCTGCCACAGCATCCGCAGTCAGTGCCTGCCGTCTCATTGAATCATCAGCATCAGCTGCATCAGCATCATCTGCATCAGCTGCAGCAACAGCAGCAGCAGCAACATCAGCAGCAGCAGCAGCAACATCAGCAGCAGCAGGCGCCTGGCAATGGTGCTGCAATTGAACCTGCTTTAATGCTCGATTCCAATGCATCATCCTCAGCGGCTGGAGGTGTTAAACTTGCCAGCAATGTGCCAATTGTTCCGGCCCCCGCTTCTGCGGCAGCTGTGGCTGAGCAGGCGCAGCAGCAGCAGCAACAACAGCAGCAACAGCAACAGCAGCGTCGGTTAACTACTAATAAGCCGCACAGCACCAACCAAGCTCTGGAGCACATCAACAAGCTAATGCTGAAATTGGACTGCGATGATAGCCAATTGTCAAAAGAGGATCGTGTCGAACGGATCCTGATGTACACCCACATAGCTTTGACTATTCCAACAGTGTGGGCCTATGTCTGCACTTTATCCGAACTGAAGGACGAAGCCAATTTAGAGAAGGCCTACAATTTTTTGCATCACCTCAGCCAGAACCGGGTCACCGCCGAGGAATGGTCTGAAGCGATTAAGGCCAAGTCAGTGATATTTAAAGTTGATGGAGACCGCTTGAAGAAGAAGGTAGGTGGCTGTTTGCATTTTCAGGAATCTGTAACTGCCCCATTTCAATCAGTACCAATGGATATGTGATGCCAAGATGCTGAGATGTCAAGGCTCGGTAGTGGGATTGCTGAAATACTGTGGCTCTTAGGGATTGATGAAATGCTGTGGCTCTTAGGGGAATTGCTGAAATGCTGTGGCTCTTAGGGGAATTGCTGAAATGCTGTGGCTCTTAGGGGAATTGCTGAAATGCTGTGGCTCTTAGGGGATTGCTGAAATGCTGTGGCTCTTAGGGGAATTGCTGAAATGCTGTGGCTCTTAGGGGAATTGCTGAAATGCTGTGGCTCTTAGGGGAATTGCTGAAATGCTGTGGCTCTTAGGGGAATTGCTGAAATGCTGTGGCTCTTAGGGGAATTGCTAAAATGCTGTGGCTCTTAGGGGATTGCTGAAATGCTGTGGCTCTTAGGGGAATTGCTGAAATGCTGTGGCTCATGAAGGAATGTTGCTGAGATGCCAATGTCAATTGTAAGTTGTTGATAGGCTTAAGCCAAAGGTAGATTAGAGGGAAAGGGAAAGTTAGGGTTAAGCCATGGTTTGAAGGAAGGCTTTGATGCCAAAGCTCACAGAGGATGCTGATAGCTTAGGCTAGATAGATAGCTTTGAAGACTGCCTACATGTAGTTTACATTAGTTTCTTCGTTGCCCCCTTCGCTAGTCGGGAGCTAATTAAAATCTTGGCTTGGCTCTGCTCGTGCAATTAACGCCCTTGAGGCCCAACCCCCAAGGCACAGTTAAGTGTACATGTATGTGCGTATGACTGCGTACGTATCCGCGCACTTGTGGCAATGCCTCTCACCGGCTGTGTGACACAATTTTAGATTGTGTAGCATGTTGCGGAGTTGAATAATGACCAAAGCATGAGTACAAGGGATGGGGTGGGTGAACTGATTGGTCACTTAGGCAGAGAGTATGATGTACATTGATTACTTGTGTCGAGGGATAGTTAAATTGACAATCAGATAAGACAATAATAGGCGACTCAGCTTAGTCATGAATTTTAATTAGTTTAGATAAAGCCATGGTAGTATTTATATATTTGTTCTTATCAAATGGAAAATTCTGCTGTCGGGGTCGCTGAATGGTCTGATAATGGCCGTGTCTGGGTAAAAGTTCTTTACAGTGTCTATTAAAGCGTAGGGTGCACCACAGATAGTAAAATAATAATAACTGGATGGGCCACTCAAGCGTATATACTTAGTAACACAACTTTCTACTTTCAGTTCAGTAGCAATAAAGAAAACATAAGCTATTTTATAAGAATATCCGATTTTATCCGATTTTATAAGTAATCGATTAGAGAAAAAATGGCTTAACCGATTTTCATGAGACTTGCACTGTTCGATCAGAAATTTTCCCGTGACGGTACATGTGTCTTGGCTAAGAAATTGCTCGATGCTAAAGGCATTAAATACTCGAAAAACATGCTTTTTTGCAAAGGTCAAGCAAACTTTTCGACTTGAAATGCATTGTAAGAATGCTAGAGAAAAAACTGACTGGTTGAATTCTGACTCTGAAATAGATTGCATCATAACTGAATTGTAACTCCGACTTGAATTGAAAATGCAGTGTGGAAGCGTAGCACCAGACTTGATTTAAATTGCGTAACCATATTGTTAACTGATACTGACTGACTGAGAAACTGATTATGTCATAACTGCTTCGTGTGATTTACTCTATGCTTGGATTTTAAAGTGTTGAATTATATAAGTGCAAAATTTGATGTTATCAAAACGATGAGAGCTGGCCTAGAGGTGAACAGACTGAACTGCTAAATGCAGCGACGATGGTTCGAATTTTCATAGAGTATGATTTTTTTAATTAAAGCTTTTCAACGTCAGGAAAACTAAAAGAATTTTTAAAAAGAAGCGTCATATAATGAATCATAGAAGCGTCATGTAAAAAATCATAGAAGCGTCATGTAAAAAATCATAAAAGCGTCATGTAAAAAAATCGTAGTAGCGTCATATAAAAATCATTCTAAAAAATCATAGAAGCGTCATGTAAACAATCATAGAAGCGTCATGTAAAAAATCATAGAAGCGTCATGTAAACAATCATAGAAGCGTCATGTAAAAAATCATAGAAGCGTCATGTAAAAAATCATAGAAGCGTCATGTAAAAAATCATAGAAGCGTCATGTAAAAAATCATAGAAGCGTCATGTAAAAAATCATAAGAGCGTCATGTAAAAAAATCGTAGTAGCGTCATATAAAAATCATAGAAGCGTCATGTAAACAATCATAGAAGCGTCATTTAAAAAATCATAGAAGCGTCATGTAAACAATCATAGAAGCGTCATGTAAACAATCATAGAAGCGTCATGTAAAAAATCATAGAAGCGTCATGTAAAAAATCATAGAAGCGTCATGTAAAAAATCATAGAAGCGTCATGTAAAAAATCATAGAAGCGTCATGTAAAAAATCATAGAAGCGTCATGTAAAAAATCATAAAAGCGTCATGTAAACAATCATAGAAGCGTCATGTAAACAATCATAGAAGCGTCATGTAAAAAAATCGAAGCGTCATGTAAATAATCATAGAAGCGTCATGTAAACAATCGTAGAAGCGTCATATAAAAATCATAGATGCGTCATTTAAAAAATCATAGAAGCGTCATGTAAAAAAAATCATAGAAGCGTCATGTAAAAAATCATAGAAGCGTCATGTAAAAATCGTAGAAGCGTCATTTAAAAATCATAGAAGCGTCATTTAAAAAAATCATAGAAGCGTCATGTAAAAAAGTCATAGAAGCGTCATGTAAACAATCATAGAAGCGTCCTGTAAACAATCATAAAAGCGTCATGTAAAAAATCATAGAAGCGTCATGCAAAAAAATCATACAAGCGTCATGTAAACAATCATAGAAGCGTCATGTAAAAAATCATAGAAGCGTCATTTAAAAAAATCATAGAAGCGTCATGTAAAAAAGCATAGAAGCGTCATGTAAACAATCATAGAAGCGTCATGTAAACAATCATAGAAGCGTCATGTAAACAATCATAAAAGCGTCATGTAAAAAATCGTAGAAGCGTCATTTAAAAAATCATAGAAGCGTCATTTAAAAAAAATCATACAAGCGTCATGTAAAAAATCATAGAAGCGTCATGTAAACAATCATAGAAGCGTCATGTAAAAAATCATAGAAGGGTCATTTAAAACATCATAGAAGCGTCATGTAAACAATCATAGAAGCGTCATGTAAACAATCATAGAAGCGTCATGTAAACAATCATAGAAGCGTCATGTAAAAAATCATAAAAGCGTCATGTCAAAAAGCATAGAAGCGTCATGTAAAAAATCATAGAAGCGTCATGTAAAAGATCATAGAAGCCTTATATAAAAACTAATGGAAGTGTCATTTAAGAAATCATAGAACCGTCATGTAAAAATCAAAAGAAGCGTCATGTAAAAATCAAAAGAAGCGTCATGTCAGACATGAAAGAAGTGTCATGTAAAAATTAAATGAAGCTATTGTGCTGTGCTGGGGAGAATTACTGAGATGTCAAGGCTCACGGAGAATAACTGAGATTACGGGGGGGGGGGGGGTTTCTGAGATGTCAAAGCAAAAGTCAGAAGCTACTTCAAAGTACATGTAGTTTACTCAATTTTTTTATTACCTTCTTTGTTGGCTCGCCACGGGGGGGGGCGCTGATAGAAGAAGAGTCATGTAAAAAAGAAAAGAAGCACTATGTATACATAAAAGAAGAGTCATGTCGAAGTTAAAAGATTCATTTGGGAATTGCTACGATGTCAAGGCTTGGAGGGAATCGCTATAGTGCTGTGATTCTTAAAGAAGGAATCACTAAAATGTCAAGGCTTAAGGGAGAAGAATTGTTGAGATTTCAAGGCTTTAGGTTGGGTTAAAGTTAGGTTTAGTTCCGGTGTGGGTTGAGAGTTAGATTTTAGCGGGTTTCAAGGTTAACAGGGGATTTTTCAGATATCAAGGTTTATGGGGGGCATTGCTGACATTTCAAGGCTTACGAGGGGAATAGCTGAGATGTCAAGGCTCATGGGGGAATAAATGAGATGTCAAGGCTAAAGTCAGAAGCTACATGTAGTTTATTGAAAACTTTATTTCATTATTTGTTGGCTCCTCACGGGAGGGATCGCTGATAGAAAAAGCGTAATGTAAAAAATAAGAAGCTTCATGTCGAAGTTAAGAGATTCATTTGGGAATCCCTACGATGTCGAGGCTTGCAGGGAATCGCTATAATGCTGTAGTAGTGCTATAATGACTCTTAGAGAGAATTACTGAAATGTCAATGCTTTAGGGTTATGTTAGGTTAGGGTTAGGGTTAGGGTTAGAAAGTTGACAGATTTTTTTAGATTTCATGGCTTTTGGGGAGCATCGCTGAGATGTCAAGAGGAAGTTGAAATGTTAAAGCTTGTGGGGGGGGGAATTACTGACATGTCAAGGCTTACAAGGGACTGCTTGCAAAGCAGTATATTATTGCAAAGAGATGCAAATATTGCAGAGAGATATTGCAAAGTGATGCTACATGTAGCTTATTACAAAACTTGTACTGCATTTTTTGGCTCCCCAACGCTAAGATACTAAGCTAAAAAAATACTACTAGCGCTTCACAAACTTATGCAGATGTCAGGCTGTAGGGTTAGTGTTAGCGTTGGTGTTAGGGTATATGGTTAGGGTTAGGGTTATAGCGTTAAGATTCGGGTTAGTGCTAGGGTTAGGGTAGCTTATAACTTAGCTCATGTAGCTTATTAAAAATGTTTATCATAGAAGCGTCATGCAAAAATCATGGAAGCGTCATGCAAAAAATCATAGAAGCATCATGCAAAAACTCATGGACAAAATATTAAATTTAGGGTTATGTTTAGGGTTGGGGTTAGGGCTATTAGAAGTTTGACAGGAGATTTTTTAGGATTTCAAGGCTACATGTAGCTTATTAAAAAACGTGTATTTCATTTCTTTAGCTCCCCAACGGGGGGCGTAGATTGCTAGTAAGCATCTGAAATGACTTTAATACGTTTAGAAGCCAACACAAGCTTGCTAATTGGTTCAACCATAATGTACATTAGCCACTGAAATGTACATGGCCGGCAGCTTTAGGCTGGAACAACCGAAAAAAGATAATAAAAATTGATTGGCGGGGCAGGGGTAGAAGTTCTGTGCGGAGTTTGAGGGTTTAAGCTGAGGGTGGTAAGGGCCAAGGATATAACAACTGGATTGTCAAACTACTCCCCACTCCACTTAAAGGGTTGAATATGCCAAAATGTGACTCGCAAAACCCCTGCTTCCAGCTCATTGGCTGCTATTTTTAGCTCACTTGCTATACCGACCTACCTATTTACATTGCCTGGTGTTAGAAAACAAGCTAGGACGGGAGGACTCGCGAGCCGTAGTGGGTAGAGAGATAAATGTAGGTGTGTGTTTGTAAGGTTGTTATATATCTTCCTAGTGTATTTGAAACCCTCCAGCCAATGAGCATGAAGGAGGGGATTTGCGGGTCAAAATTTAAGCATGCTTTAGCGCCAGTCTGACTGTCTTTATCCTTGGTAAGAGCCAATAAACGAGCCTTGTCTTTAACAAATATATGCTTCAGTTTAACTTACTACTGAACTGAAAGTAGCTTACGCGAAAATTTGCTGATTAGCCCATCTAGTTATTTTAGTACGTGTGGGGTGCACAAAGCCTCCTCACCTGACTGACTCAAAAAAATACCATTCGCTTCCTTTTCTTCAGACCTGCCCAATTCTTCGCATCCAAGGCCGCAACCAGGAGAAGATCAACACCCAATGCGACGACATTAAACAGAAGCCGTCGCAGCGCTATCGCGTACAGGACAGCCATCAGTTGTCTCAATTGCGCGAGTTTTTCTTCGACTTCTTGCCAACAGAATTGAAGCAGTTGAATGTGCAGCCGCCGGAGCAGCTAGTAGTGGATTTCGCTTCGGTTTTGGTTATCTACAGAGATTCGGACAGCTTTGAGCAGGTTAATTCTCTGCTACCTCAGTTGGCCTTTACTAAACTGTGCCTGGGCCCCGATTCTAACGCGGTTGCTAATGCCTCAGATTCCGTTGCTATTGACGATCCAGTCGAAGGCGCCAAGCGTACATGGGAGAGTCGGCTGACGCGGTGTAACTGCAACCCGCTCAGTCTGTACGCGGTGCCGGGCAAGTGGCAGTCTTATCCGCTGGTGTCCGACGCTCAGTGGGAGCTGAACCAGACTGGTACTATTATGTCTACCACTTTTAATGTTAAAGATGTCAGGCAGACTCGGCCTGAGCATCTGCTCAAAGATCTGCCGGCTAATACAGCCGCTAGTAGTGTTGCTGCACCGACAGTAGCCGCTGCTGCTACTACTGTCAGTAGTACTAGCTCTGCGGCTACAACCGTTAGCACTGCCGCTTTAGAGCCTCTGGTGCTTGAACCGCCGGCTAGCCTACAGCAGCAGCAACAGCCGCAGCATGTCTCAGCTGAGCACTACACCGGCTCGCCAATAATGACACCGGCTGGTGCTCAGGAGACATCCGCCGCGGTTAACGCTGTGACCAATGCAGTGCAAAGTCTGATGGAGTCTAGTGGATTTGCCTCTTCGACGCATCATCATCCTTCTCAGACTCAGCAGCAACAGCCACCACCGCCAGCGATGCAGCCTCCGGCTCAGCCGCCTCATCAGCAGCAACAACAACAGCAGCAACAGCAGCAGATGGCAGGCGGCAATCCTAGTCGAATTTACGGCAAGCCGCCGCCTCCAACACCGCAGTCGATGCAGCAGCCGCCGCCTCCGATGCAGCATCATTTGCCGCCGCAGCCTCCTCAGCCTCCGCAGCCGCCACAGCAACAGCCACAGCAGCCGATGCATCATCCGCCTCCGACTCATCATCACCAGCAGCCGCCGATGGCGCCACCCAACTATTCGGGAATGCAGCCGCACCAGCCGCAAGGCTACATGACCGGCCCAATGCCGCTTGGCCATAATAATAATAAGCGGCATATTCCGGACCGTCAGAACACTACTAATATGCCGCCTAGATTCCGGCAGGGCGGCTCGATGCATCAGGGAGGTCCGGGCTACCTAGCTGGTATGGACTCCGACCAGATGCAGCAGCAGCACCATCCTAATCATCCGTCTATGAGCTCTAATCAGCCTCCAATGCAGCAGCAGCATATTCAGCAGCCTATGCAGCATCCCATGCCTCAGCAGCACCAGCAGCAGCAGCCCCATCACTCTTCCACTGCTGCTGCTGCTTCTGGACCATCGTCTGCTGCTAGCGCTTCGATGCCAATCCAACAACAGCAACAGCCACCGCCGCCGCCGCAGATGCACGGTGCCGGCGGCGGTCGCCACCACGGTCCTCCCGGAAACCCGCCCGGCGGCCCGAATTCCAATCCATCGGACACTGGCAACCGGAACTATCCGCCTTCAGCTTCGTCTCGCGGCGGAGGCGGCGGTCCACCGTCTCGGCCAGGCATTGGCAGGGGCGGCCGCGGCGGACCTTACAGAGGTCGCGGACGCGGAGGTGGCGGCGGCGAGTACGGAGGCTATGGACACGGCGGCGGGCATCACCAGCAGCCGGCTGGTCCGCCAGAGTTTCACTTGAAAGAGAACGACTTTCCCGAGATCTCGTCGGACGCGCTAGTCAGCCCTACTGGTCATCCGCATTCGATACAGCAGCAGCACCATCAGTTGGCTCAGCATCATCAGCTGCAGTCGGCTCAGCAGCAGCAGCAGCATCCGCAGCAACAGACTCAACAGCATCCAGTCCAGCAGCAGCAGCAGCAGCATCATCAAGTGCAGCATTCCGACCCAGCAACCAATCAGCAGATGCAAGCCAGTGTGATTGCATCTGGAGCGGCGTCTTGCGACACCTCCTCGATGCCTGCCGCCGCCGCGCCGCTAGTGAATGGCTCTGGCAGCAGTCCTGAGCAGCAGCAGCAGCAACCGGCGGCTCCAGTACCCGCTGGCACGTCCTACGCTGCCGCTTTAAAGAAGTCAGTTCCTCCGCCGCAGTCAGTGCCTGGCAAGCCAGACGGAGTTCAACAATCCAATATTGTTGACGATTCAGCTGCGGCAGTCGGCGCCGCCAGTTCGCCTTCGTCAAACGCCGGCGCAACAGCGCCAGTCGGAGGAGTTCGGCGTGCCGTTGCCAGCGCCGTTGTCGTTGCTTCGGCGTCAACAGCGGCGACAGACTCTGGGCTGGGCGAGACCAGCTCGTCAGATCGCGAGTCCGGCTCAGCTGGTGGTGGCGCCTTCGACCAGCAGCAGCAGCAGCAGCAGCACCGGCCCAGTTATCGCGGCGGCGGCAAGTCGGGCTATCACCAAAGCTATCGAGGCGGCGGCGGCGGCGGCGGCTTTCCGCAGCGGTCCGGCGGAGGTCGCGGCGGCTTCCGCGGCAGCGGTTCGAGAAACGGCGGCGCTGGCAACAATGCAGCTTAAACTGTTTTTTTGCAATTTGTTTTTTTGTTCTGCGCTCGTTCAATTGTTGATTCGATGAACGCATAGTAAAATAGTTGCTTAAAATGCAGTTTTTGTCCACTCCGCGTTATTGTATATTCTTTTCCTAAACAATTTCAATTTCTGTGCCAGTTTAAACAAATGAGTCTAATTTGTGAATTCGGTGACCTTCGTGTGTACTCTGATGTGAATCGCTACGATTTTTTTTTGTAATGTAACAAGCCGCTTTTATAAGCGCTAACCAAAACTTATTTTCTTTCATTTTTGCATTTATTCGATGAAAAATTTCAATTACTTATTAATTAGTTTTCTCTCGCTGGCTCAACAGCCAATCAAACGTAAGCTGGCTAAATTTTGCCCAGGTGATGCAGATAAGCTCGGTGTGCCAGCTTTATTACTTTGCATTGCTATATGATTATAATTGCATAGTAATTAGCCTATCTGTATATCTTTATTTCTCCACAGGTACTATTACAATTAGTTTAATCAACAATTTTCATGTACTACTGATGTACTACTGATTTACATAAGTAGCTTAGATTGCATATATAGTTATTATTATAGTATCTGTGTGGAAGTTTCCATTTGGTTAGTGATAATTTTTGCACTTTAAAACAAGCGTTACCTACTCACTCGATGAAAAGAGTAATTTCTATTATAATGCTCTTAATAATGCTGCTCATTATTCTTGCTAGTTCAATTTTTTTATTTTCAACAGCGCTATTTGAAGTCTTGAATGTTTTATAGCTGCACAAGTTTCCGTGTCGCTGTAGGTACAAATGCTTAGTCTTTGTGCTGGCACTTTCTTTTCATTTCTATTTTTATTATTATTATCTTTTGTTTCTGCTACTATATTGATTATATTTATACATATTGTTACTAACAATCAGCATTTGTAATATTGGAGTCGCGTTGCTTTGATTATAAATAATTATTATTATCTTGCTATTTGTATGCATTACATATGTAAAGCTTCATTTTGGTTAGTTAGAGCTAGGCACGAACAGCAAAGTAGTGATGAATGAAAAGTTTTTTATCATTTAAACAAAATATCATTCAATATTGCTGTTCGTGCCTTAGCCAGTGAAACTGTGCGTTTGTTTATGTGTTCGGTTTTCCCGTTTATATCGTAGCTCCATGTCCATGTGAATTTGTTGTCTTTTGATTAGTTGTTTTTGTTCGCTTTTATTGTATGCCCGATGACTGCTAATTGGACAGATTTGCTTTCATTTTTTTCATTGCTATCTGTCCCCTCGTTTGAAAACGTTACCGTGAGAGAGAGAGAGAGAGAGAGAGAGAGAGAGAGAGAGAGAGAGAGAGAGAGAGAGAGAGAGAGAGAGAGAGAGAGAGAGAGAGAGAGAGAGAGAGAGAGAGAGAGAGAGAGAGAGAGAGAGAGAGAGAGAGAGAGAGAGAGAGAGAGAGAGAGAGAGAGAGAGAGAGAGAGAGAGAGAGAGAGAGAGAGAGAGAGAGAGAGAGAGAGAGAGAGAGAGAGAGAGAGAGAGAGAGAGAGAGAGAGAGAGAGAGAGAGAGAGAGAGAGAGAGAGAGAGAGAGAGAGAGAGAGAGAGAGAGAGAGAGAGAGAGAGAGAGAGAGAGAGAGAGAGAGAGGGGTTGAACAGGGAAAGGGATTTGAAGAAATTAGAATAGTTAGAAATGCGCTTCTTGGCCTGGTTGGCAGTTTTATCGGGGTTGTATGAGTAGCAATTGTTCTTAAATGCTTTTTTTACTCTTAGTTTCTGTGTGTTTCTATTCGTTGTTCATTCTGATTCGCGTGTTAAACAGTTTCTCTCCCTGAGCTGTAGTAGTAGTGAAAAAAAATATCTGCCGCTTAAAAGAATTTATTTTTTTCAAGTCTTTATTATTATGTTGTTTGTGTTGTTTATCAATTCCGGAAGTTATTTCGTAAACAGATGTCGATTGTCTTCCCACAGCAATATGCGCTGTCTGCTTCTGTCTATTTGTAGCAACCACTACCCAGCACTAACAATATTTATTCCAGTTTATAAGCTTGTACTTTATTAATTGTAGAACAGTAGTAGTAGTAGGGGTCATTGGATAATCCCAGTTTTAGTTACTTGAGAATGTAGAAAATTTGTTTTTAAATTGTTGGATTTTTCTGCTCTGTCAAGTTGAATTTTGTTTGCGGCAACGGTTGAATTAATTTTGCAGAAACAAAAAATACTTTTTTCGGGTGCCTTTTATTTCTGCTTAAGACTTCTCTCTCCTTCTTCTCTTGGTCTGTTCCCGTTGAAAAAAAAGAATAAAAAATTAACTTTATAAAAATGATTAGTTAGTATACCTGTTCGTTCTACTTGCATAAAATTGCTTGTAAATATTACTAATTAGGTTATATTATTCACATATATGCCTATACTTACAGTCGTATATTGCCTTACTATTTTGTATCGATCAATAATCAGTCGTACTTGTTTATTAATCTATCCAATTATATTATGTACATTCTGATCGCGCTACTGTTATGTCAATATGAGTAGTATTGTTATATATTCAACTCTAATTACTTTATAGCACCATGTCGAACAGTTCCCACATCCAGTTTTTTTTCATTTTTCTATTTTCAATCTACGTCGCTACTTAATCATAAAAATTGACACCCTTCTATTTGTAGTGTATACTGATCGTACTACTAATATTACTTACTGTTACTAATATCATTATTGTCGAATTTCAAACTAATTTTTTATTGAAATACAATTTTAAAAGTACATGTGATGATGACAAGTATAGAATCGTGTGCGTCTTCTTTAACTTCTTCTGTTTATCTAAGTTTGTTTTAATTCTCTGTCGTAGTCTTTTCTATCTACTGCTATTAGACAATTTTATGGTATATGAATATTGTCAATTTATAAGATTTGATTTGCTTAAACGTAACACCTGATTTTGAAATTAATCCTTGCGTACTGTTATGCATCATTGGTATGTCACAATTTTTTCGTTGAGCGGATGAAATCATTTTTACTTAAAGTTTTAATAAGTTTAACCGACTCGGTGTAAAATTTAATTATTTTTTCTCAATTTGTTTTGTTTCTAGACAAGCTTTTTTATTGCAAAAATTCTCTGCTTTATTTTGTGATTGTAGGCTTTGGTTTTGATTTGTGGCTGAAAGTTTTTTGTTTGTTTGTTTGTTTTCTTTTCAAGCGGGATTTTTGTGCGACATTAGTTTGTCTGTTTTTGAGAAATTTTGCCAACTTAAACTTTTTTTTCTAAAATGTAAATTACGGCTACAACGTGTTATTGAAACTTTCTTATAATTTTTGCGTCTTCTATAGAGGAAAATTATTTGAAAACTTCGTGTAGACAAAAAATTGATTGTTAAAACAAAATCAATTTCAAAGTAATATATTTCATAAATGTGTTAGTAGATTGGCTAAGCTAGAAATATATATTTACTATATTCCACTATTTTTAATATTCAGTTTTCTCCTACGTTTACGAAACAACTTGTTCGTTTATATAGAAACAGTTTAAGCGCTAATATATTAATGATTAGCTAACAATTTAGTTATACTATTATCGATTTAATATCGTGTAACGACAATAATATTTATTTATTTATTTTATTGCATTCAATACACTGAGACAGTTATCAAAATAAATATATAGACACAGACGACGGCAAGTTGCTTTGTTGTTGAAGTTTATCGCTTTATTCTGGTAGAGCAATGAGATTTAAATATATTATTAATAAATAAAAGAAGAGGAATGAATAATAAAATTTATTAATATATGTTGCTTTGGTTTCTTTATTTTACTGGTCGCTCTATAGACACTTTAATTTATATACCAAATAAATTTGGGAATGGACACCTAATATGGCTTTTGCAGCCATATTTATAAAAGGTTAATGAACCCAAGTGGTAATTTTGATTGTCTATGGTCGAGTACAGCTGTCCAGTTTATTGGCTTTGTATTGTCTATGGTCGAGTACAGCTGTCCAGTTTATTGGCTTTGTATTGTCTATGGTCGAGTACAGCTGTCCAGTTTATTGGCTTTGTATTGTCTATGGTCGAGTACAGCTGTCCAGTTTATTGGCTTTGTATTGTCTATGGTCGAGTACAGCTGTCCATTTGATTATATTAGCTTTATTGCCTGTCGAGAACATTGCTTCAGCTAATAGGATCTTCACGCAATAAATAGGCTTAATTACTGAAGGCAAAAAGCAATAGTTGAAAAGCGCGTTTAAAATGAAACAAATTTAGGTAATTTTACAGCCGTTGAATGAGTTAAAAATAGTTATAAAAATACTTACTTTCAAATAATTAAAGCAGTGCGGTGCGCAAGAGCTATGACAAGATTTTGCATAGAGAATACAAATAGATCGTTTTTAGATTACTTTTAAACTCGTTTTTAGAAGTATTGTTCGTGCAATAATGTCTGTCTTGTTAGCATGGTGTTATGTTAATAAAAAAATGAAAACAGTTTTTAAGGGCTTCACACAAGAGGGACTCCTTTGCTAAATTTTGTAATCGCAGCTGTTTGCCAATCTCTGTTCTCTCGTCTCTGTTATATACTATTGCTTTTGTCAGCCTAACTGAGAATAAAGCCACCCAAAATGAGAATCCTGCCTACGCTGACTGCGAAGGGCCTGGCTGCGTGCAGCCTTAGTCCATGGGCCATAGACAATAAAGGACAAGCAAAGAGATAAAAAGCCATCCAATGTGAGAATCGATTGGTCTATGCGTTGTATTCTTTTATTTTTATACCTTCTGAGCTTCTGAGCCATATGACTAGCCAATCCTAGCTTATCCTTTATAGTTTATGGCTGGACGCAGCTAGGCCCTTCGTATTCAGCGTAGGCAGGATTCTCACATTGGATGGCTTTTTATCACTTTGCTTATCCTTTATAGTCTATGGCCCATAGACTAAGGCTGCACGCAGCCAGGCCCTTCGCAGTCAGCGTAGGCAGGATTCTCACTTTGGATGGCTTTATTCTCAGTTAGGCTGACAAAACTAATATCTATGGAGCAAGTGATTTTTATAGCTACCTATAAAGTACATTAGTCGTATGAGGTGAATATTTCCTCGAAAACTTAATTTTTTCTTAAATTTCTACTCTAAGTAGCTTACATGATTTAAATTAATTGATGTTATTAAACTTTGAGCTAGTCTTGAGAGAGACTTCGAAAGTCTGCCAGTGCATACATGGATTTCTATGTTGAGCCGTGCACATTCCGCTAAGCCCTGGGCGGATTCGAACCCGGGGTCTTCGTTGCCGCCTGCCTTAAGCGCTGAGCTACTCTCTACCCCCAACCCATGCACTTTCGTGTACATCACAAGTCCACGATGCACTTCGAGACTATGTATCGATGCATTGAGTCCGTCTTAAGACACAACGCAGTGCCGACCACCGTGATGCCTTCTTTGTTGCTGCTGCAGCTGCATCTGGTGCTGATACTGTCTTGATCGAAACCTGGCCCTCAGTGAACTCTGGCTGCCGGCGCCGCCGCCCGGACCCGCGCTTCCGCCGCCAATCAGAACCGGCCCGACTCCAACTAAAAGTACACCGCCAATTGAAGCCGACAGAGAACTTCCCCCTGCTACTGGCCTGCTTCTTTTCTGCTGCTGTTTTTGATGCTTTTGTTGTTGTTGCTGCTGCTGCTGCTGCCTCTCGCACCGGACACCCTCTTGTGCTTGCCCACACCGTCAGCTGCCAGCTGAACATCCGGGCGGTTGACTGACGATGTCCAGCGTTGGGTTAGGCTTGCTGCTACCTTGAACTGTTGCCGTTTCAGTTGAGGGGTTCACTTGTGACTTTGCTGTAAAGTGTGGCTCCTCTCGAGCTCCTCCGCCTGAGTCTTCATTCTATCTGTGTACCTAACTCCCCGTCTCCCCCTCATCCCCACTCAGTCTCCCCCCATTCCCACTTAGTCTCCTCTCATCTCCACTCAGTCTTCCCTCATTCCCACTCAGTCTAATCTCATCCCCGCTCAGTCTCCTTTCTTCCCCACTCAGTCTCGCTCAGTCTCCTTTCTTCCCCACTCAGTCTCCCCTCATCCACACTCAGTCTCCCCTCATCCCCACTCAGTCTCCCCTCGTCCCCACTCAGTCTCCCCTCATCCCCACTCAGTCTCCCCCCATTCCCACTCAGTCTCCCCTCATCCCCACTCAGTCTCCCCCCATTCCCACTCAGTCTCCCCCCATTCCCACTCAGTCTCCCCCTCATCCCCACTCAGTTTCCCCTCATCCCTACTCAGTCTCCTTTCTTCCACACTCAGTCTCCCCTCATCCCCACTCAGTCTCCCCTCATCCCCACTCAGTCTCCCCTCATCCCCACTCAGTCTCCTCTTATCCCCACTCAGTCTCCCCTCTCACCATGTCACATCTGACTTGATCTTTAATTTTTAGTTTTTCTAAATCTCATATTTTACAGCATCTTTCAAACTCTAGTTCTCATCTCGGATCTCCGCCATCACCGCTCAACTCCACTTATCCAATCCCAATCTCTGGTCAACTCACTCAGGATGCAGTCGATCTCGGCGAGCAGCTCTGGTGTGAGTCTGGGCGCCAGCGTCACAGCCAGGATGTCCTCGTACAGTTGCGTAGCGCAACTGGCACCGAGCAGTACGCAGTGCGCATCGGCATTGCTCAGACACCAGGCTATTGACAGCTGGGCTAAACTGCAGCTAAGCTGCTCGCACACGGGACTCAACTGACGGAGCATCTGCTGCTTTAAGCGACCCTCTTCGCTGAGGATCTTGTCGCGTAGCCAGGAGTAGCTGCAGGCGGGTTGATTCATTGCTTGATTGATTGGTTGACTGATTGGTTGACTGATTGGTTGGTTGACTGATTGGTTGACTGATTGGGTGGTTGACTGATTGGTTGACTGATTGGGTGGTTGATTGATTGGTTTACTGATTGGGTGGTTGATTGATTGGTTGACTGATTGGGTGGTTGATTGATTGGTTGACTGATTGGGTGGTTGATTGATTGGTTGACTGATTGGGTGGTTGATTGATTGATTGACTGATTGGGTGGTTGATTGATTGGTTGACTGATTGGGTGGTTGATTGATTGGTTGACTGATTGGGTGGTTGATTGATTGGTTGACTGATTGGGTGGTTGATGGTTGATTGATTGCTTGATTGATTGGTTGACTGATTGGTTGATTGATTGATTGATTGATTGACTGATTGGTTGACTGACTGACTGATTGATTGATTGATTGATTGGTTGATTGACTGACTGATTGATCGATTGACTGATTGATTGATTGACTGCTTGTTTGATTAAATTATTGATTTATTGACTGAGTGATTGATTGATTGATTGATTGGTTGCTTGATTGATTGATCGATTGATTTACTGATTGATTGGTTGATTGGCTGACTGACTGATTGATTGGTTTGTTTATTGGTTTGTCACATATCTATTGATGACTGATTGGTTAGTTTTTGCTATTGATTGATTGATTCGTTTATAGATTGATTATTAAATGGTTGATCGAGTCGGTGTCTAACTTGCCGCAATCAGGCACTGGGATGGCTATTCCCCACTAAGCTAGCTAACTACCCCACTCCAGCACTCACCCGGGCACATACGCTCTGGACCCGACCGGCACTCCGCCCTCGTACTTGCCGGACAGAATTCCGCATGCCAGAGGGCTGAACGTCACAGCGCCGAGGCCCAGACGAGACTGCAGCTCAGGCAGGTGCGACTGGAGTTTGTCCCGCTGCAATAAATTATACTCCAGCTGTTCGGCCGATGGCGGTATGAGATTGAACTGTCGCGACACCGAATGAGCCTCCATTATCTCAGCAGGTGTCCATCTGTAGGTGCCCGCCGAGAGTAATAAAATAATTGCTATTTTGTTTTCATAAAATGCCACTGGAGACCGGCAGATATTAGAACAACTACTGGATGGGCCATTCAGCAAATTTGCGTGTAAGCTACTTTCAGTTCAGTACATGCTTGGGCGCAACCTAGGGATTCACCCGGCCGTTTCTATTGGCAACACACACATGTAAGTCGCTATTGGACGGAATAGTAGTCGACTGCTCTCAGCCAATAGCGACTTACATGTGTGTGTTGCCAATAGAAACGGCCGGGTGATTCCCAAGGTTGCGCATGACTCACTTCAGTAGTAAGTTAGGCAGAAGCATTTTAATGTATTTTTTAAGCCAAGGCTCATTTATTGGCTCGATCTTTTCCCCAGCTTAAACCCCCCAACCGCGCCTTTCTCCTCTACCCCCCGCCCCGCCCCAATTTTTATTGCCTTCCTCGGAATTCCAGCCTAAAGTTGCTATGTACATTTCAGTGGAGTGGCTAATGTACAGTATTGCTGAGCCAATTAGCAAGTTGTCCTATAATAAGGTTTCTAAACTTATCAAAGTAATTTTAGCTGCCTTTGTTTTAACAAAATAGCTTATGTCTTCTTATTTGTTACTGAACTAAAAGTAGAAAGCTGTTTTAATAAGTACTCGTAAGTACTCGGAATGAGACTAAATTAATGAGATTTAAATGTATTCTTAGGCTTTTTCGCACCTATCAATCTTTAATATCCATCCAAGACCCGTGATCTGAACTCATATCAGATAATAGATTGTGCATCTCAACATATTAAATTTTACCTCGTCATCCTCTTGACAGCAGGAAGTCGATATAGGACTTTGGCAGTGAGCCAGCTAATCCAATCTATCTGATATCTTAATTACCAATTAATACATATATCTACCAGATCATATCTCTATGCAGATTCTTTGTTTGCTTTGTTCTCCATCAATCAAAATCCTATATTTATTGAGCTTTTAGTTCTGTTTCCTGAATGCGCCTAATGAACTGTAATTGATGACATTGTGCACGATTTAGACTGGGCAGTTAAGTTAGTTCTTGGCAAATTTATACTGTTTCATTTTGGGTACCGGTTTTTTAGCTGGGCTATAGGCTCGAATAACCCTGATGCTTTATTGAGTTCGTAAATCTCCCAAATTGCCGAATCTCCCACATCCTAAAATCTCCCACATTCCCAAATCTCCCACATCCCGAAATCTCCCACATTCCCAAATCTCTCACATTCCCAAATTTCCCACATCCCCAATTCTCCCACATCCCCAAATCTCTCACATCATCAAATCTCCCACACCCCCGAATCTCACAATCTCCAAATCTCCCTCATCCCCAAATCTCTCACATCGATCTCCAAATCTCCCACATTCCCAAATCTCTCACATCCTCAGATTTCCCACAATCCTGAATTTTCCACATCTCTTAATCTCCAACATCCCCAAATCTTCCATATCTCCAAATCTCACACATTTCCAAATCTCACACATCCCTAAATATCCCACATCCCTAAATATCCTATGTCTCTAAATCTCCAACATCCCCAAATCTCCCACATCCCCAAATCTCTAACATCCCAGAATCTCCCACATCCCCAAGTCTCACCCATCCCAGAATCTCTCACATCCCCAAATCTCCCTCATCCCAGAATCTCCCACATCCTCAAACACCCTGAATCCTACGTCTCACACATGTCATGCTATTCAGTCCAATATTCAACAATAAGCCTTCAAGCAAGGTTCTCACCTAGACGTGCCCCAGTAGAATGCCCATCCCTGATTTATGCAGAAGGTAAACGCCCGCACAATTTCTTCCATTGGCGTGCCCGGATCCGGCCTACTAGCGAACACGAGGTCCACGTAGGTCATGCGAAGCCGCCGCAACGAGTCCCGCAGGCCTTCGACTATGCGTTTCCTAGAAAGTCCGCTCTCGGAAGCGGCCGCTCCGCCCCATTGGTGAATTTTGGTGCTGATTACGTAGGACGAGCGACGCCAGGGCTTCTGCTGGAGGAGGCGGCCGAGAAGCTCTTCGGCTCCACCTGAGGCGTACACCTCGGCGGTGTCGAATAGATTGATGCCGCAGGAGTAGGCTAGGGTTAGTAGGTCGTCAGCAACGGAATCTGAAATTAAATGAAAAATGGCAGTCAGACAATCAGAATGAATGGGGAGAAAAATTAATGACAGGAAAGAGTGGATTCTGGGGTAGGAATTGAGAGCCAGGCGGGAGTGGAGTGAGGGGGGTGCTGGGGTAGGAATTGAGAGCCAGGCGGGAGTGGAGTGAGGGGGGTGCTGGGGTAGGAATTGAGAGCCAGGCGGGAGTGGAGTGAGGTGGGTGCTGGGGTAGGAATTGAGAGCCAGGCGGGAGTGGAGTGAGGTGGGTGCTGGGGTAGGAATTGAGAGCCAGGCGGGAGTGGAGTGAGGTGGGTGCTGGGGTAGGAATTGAGAGCCAGGCGGGAGTGGAGTAAGGTGTGTGCTGGGGTAAAGAATTGAGAGCCAGGCTGGAGTGGAGTGAGATGGGTGCTGGGGTAGGAATTGAGAGCCAGGCGGGAGTGGAGTGAGGTGGGTGCTGGGGTAGGAATTGAGAGCCAGGCGGGAGTGGAGTAAGGTGTGTGCTGGGGTAGGAATTGAGAGCCAGGCGGGAGTGGAGTAAGGTGTGTGCTGGGGTAAAGAATTGAGAGCCAGGCTGGAGTGGAGTGAGATGGGTGCTGGGGTAGGAATTGAGAGCCAGGCGGGAGTGGAGTGAGGTGAGTGCTGGGGTAGGAATCAAGAGTCAGGCGGGAGTGGAGTGAAGTGGGTGCTGGGGTAGGAAATATAGACACGGACAAGAAGGGAGTTAGGTGGGTGCCAGTACTTTACAGTTTTCATACCGGTACAAGTGTACTAACCATCGATCTGGCCAGCAAAGGTGACCCAGGTGCCAAGACCGATGCGCGAAACTCGCAGTCCAGTCCTGCCCAAGTTGTTATAGTGCAGCTTAGTATCTAGTCGGTACAGTCCCTCTGGATTCTGCTGCTGGTGTTGCTGTTTTTGTTGATAATGCCACCTTTCTTCCGTTCTCCTTGGCGATGACGAATGAAAGTAGCTGGAAGTTGATGCCTGAGAGTAGGAGTCTTCTGCCCGGTGACGACGATCGGCGGCGGACGCGGAGCCGGCGGGTGACGACAGGTGGGGTTCTGTAGCGCGCCGCTCCTTGATTAGCTCCATGCCGGATGTACGACGACTCTGAACAAAAAAGTTTGTTGACACAATTGAGCAACTTCAACTAGGTGAAGCGCGGCGTGAGGTGGGTGTCGTGAAGGGTAGGAAATCAGACACGAGTACAGCGCAGCGTGAGGTGGGTGTCGTGAAGGGTAGGAAATCAGACACGAGTACAGCGCGGCGTGAGGTGGTGTCGGGAAGGGTAGGAAATCAGACACGAGTACAGCGCGGCGTGAGGTGGGTGTCGGGAAGGGTAGGAAATCAGACACGAGTACAGCGCGGCGTGAGATGGGTGTCGGGAAGGGTAGGAAATCAGACACGAGTACAGCGCGGCGTGAGGTGGGTGTCGGGAAGGGTAGGAAATCAGACACGAGTACAGCGCGGCGTGAGGTGGGTGTCATGAAGGGTAGAAAATCAGACGTGAGTACAGCGCGGCGTGAGGTGGGTGTCGGGAAGGGTAGGAAATCAGACACGAGTACAGCGCGGCGTGAGGTGGGTGTCGGGAAGGGTAGGAAATCAGACACGAGTACAGCGCGGCGTGAGGTGGGTGTCATGAAGGGTAGAAAATCAGACGTGAGTACAGCGCGGCGTGAGGTGGGTGTCGGGAAGGGTAGGAAATCAGACACGAGTACAGCGCGGCGTGAGGTGGGTGTCGGGAAGGGTAGGAAATCAGACACGAGTACAGCGCGGCGTGAGGTGGGTGTCATGAAGGGTAGAAAATCAGACGTGAGTACAGCGCGGCGTGAGGTGGGTGTCGGGAAGGGTAGGAAATCAGACACGAGTACAGCGCGGCGTGAGGTGGGTGTCGGGAAGGGTAGGAAATCAGACGCGAGTACAGCGCGGCGTGAGGTGGGTGTCGGGAACGGTAGGAAAGCATAACAATTCATGAGGCAGTTTTCAGATTCAAAGTAAATGTCACTAAAAAAACTCACCAGTTAATTGAAGGCCTTTTATGATGTCATTTTTCCTCGTATTGAAGCTCTGAATCTCATTGCCTATGACGCTAGGTTGGAGAATTGTAGCGACCGTTAATATCCTCTTACGGGGATAGCTTCCAAAAAAACAGGATTGACGCTGGTGGATGGCTCTGAAATATCTGGCCTACTAGCTACATGGACTTCTACAGAGTTCTAGGCATCTGGGAAACAGGGAATAACAATTGATCTAGTTTGCAATCCAGATCGAGTGACGGTTTTAGTAATCCATGGCTTATGGGTGGATTATAGAGCGCTATATTTGCATTGGGTCGGCTTGATTCCACTGGGCTTTTTGGGGGGAGAGCAAACAGGAGTGAGATAGATCGAGAGGATGAGAGAGAGAGAGAGAGATGAAGTCTTTATGGCCCGCCAAGCCATATACAGCAACTTGTATATATGAATGCTAATTCTTGAATTGAACCGCATTGCAATGCAATACGTGCGCCAATACATACTTAATGCGCGCCTGGAGGGAGATCTGAGAGCTGCCTGATGGCGATGCCGGCACACAAAATGATAGCCTATAGGGCCATAGGGATAAGTATAGAGGAACCCAGTTCACTGAGCTATCTATAGCCATATTTTAATACTTTGGCCCACACTAAAGTTAATTTGATTGAAGAAAATTCTCGACGTGATGAGCTTAAATTTCAATAATAATTATTACGATGGATTAAGCGCTACTATGGTGGCAGCTGAATACTGCACAGACAAGCGCATCAACACTGTACATGTACGCGGGAACGAACTCGCACACACGCTCACACTGGGTGTACAGCAGCGGTCCTGACTTTCTAATCGTCAGGCATGTGCACTCGGTGAATCGCATGACACCCCTGGCCAATTTTCAATGCAAAAGCCTGAAATGAGTTTGGCGAGTTAGTTGTTGCAGAATCTGCCAATACATCGACAAATGGATGAAAATAGAATTTACCATAATTGTTCAAAGGTTTCAGAACGCTCACCAATTGCGTTAGTATAGCTGCGATTCGGAGGTTTGCGGGTCGGAGCCCCCTAAATGTAAAGCGAGACTTCTTTACTGATGGTATTTCAGTGTCCAGCTCTTATGCATTGCTCAGCTTAGTGCCTCTTGACCTCTTGATTGCTTTGCTAGCTACTATGAATTCATACAATAATATGAATTAAGCTGGTATCCCAAAAACTCAACCCTTTTGGGGCGAATATTTAAGCATTTCTTAGAAGTAGAAATTCGTAAGATTTGTTTCTAAAAATAATTGCGTATCGAGTGTGCACGATACGCAAAACTCTGTTAGCGGATTTTCCGCGGAATTTCCGTCAGCTATAAAGTATAACCAGGCGCGTCGCCACCGGGGGGGGGACAGGGGGGACATGTCCCCTCCAGTAAAAGCTATGGGGTGACATGCCAATGCTTTGTCCCCCACACCCCACCTTGTGACCCGTTGTGGTAATCAATAATTTTTATTCAGGGCGCCAAATATAACGCCTTCGGCGCCAAAAGGAGTGCCTGCGGCGCCAAAAAGAGTGCCTGCGGCGCCAAAATGAGTGCCTGCGGCTCTAAAATGAGTGCCCATGACGCCAAAGGAGTGCTTGCGGCGCCAAAAGGAGTGCCTACGGCGCCAAAATGAGTGCCTGCGGCGCCAAAAGGAGTGCCTACGGCGCCAAAAGGAGCGCTGACAACGTGCATGATTCTCAAAATAATGGAAATGTGGAATTTACTTATGTACATGTACGCTCGTACATGTTGCATTCTTGGCTTTGTTCTCCCCCCCCCCTCACCATAAAATCCATGGCGATGCCCCTGGGTATAACTTTTGATTGTAAATTATTATATACTTTCCGTTAAAGCGAAAAAATCGGATTTTCGCACAACAACTACTTGTAAGTAGAGTATTTTTATATTATTTGAGAAGTCGAGCATTCAATTTCTAGTTGAATTAAGACTTTAAACTCAGAGCCATTATAAATAAAAATTGTGCATTCTGTGATGCACATAGCTAACAAGTCTGCAACTGTCACTGCAACTGTGCCTTAGACAGTGTTTTAACCATAGACAATAGTAGAGACATTCTTGAATGTGATTGGCGGCGTCTTAAGTTGAAAAAAATTGCCTCTAAATTGAGTAAACTTCTTACAAAATACGTCTTGCCTATACAGTACAACGCTGCATTCTATTACTCAGAATGCATTTTGAGGACTCCTGCGAAAGCCGCAGCTGCAGACAGCCTGTGGTCGATTATTTATTGCTCTGGAAAGCAAGAAAATCTGTTGGGGGTGTGGTAGAGATACGCTTGAAATTTTTCTTGTGTTTTTTCTCGGAATTATTGCAGTGAAAGAATGCCACCTTCCCATGGTTAGTTCATACCCGCCTCAATACGATTATTTATAACATAATAGTCGCAGAAAAATGATTTCTACGGAATTAAATAATATTTTAGCTCCTGGTCGGTTAGGAAAGAATTCAAATTTATATTAATTGATTTTACTCTCGATATTTTGTGTGGCGTTTCACGTTTGACGGTAAGTTTGATGCATGGGAGCCCGACGTTTGAATACCGACAATTTATGCTGGTTTTAAGTTTGGGGTTAGGTTTTTAGTTTAGGGTTATGGTTCGTGGGTTAGGGTTATGGTTTTTAGTTTAGGGTTATGGTTTTTAGGTTAGGGTTATGGTTTTTAGGTTAGGGTTATGGTTTTTAGGTTAGGGTAATGGTTTTTAGGTTAGGGTTATGATTTTCAGATTAGGGTTATGGTTCTTGGGTTAGGGTTATGGTTTTTAGGTTAGGGTTGTGTTTTTAGGTTAGGGAATGGTTTTTAGGTTAAGGTCCTAGTTTTTAGGTTAGTGTTATGGTTTTAAATCATAGGGTCAGATTTTTTAGGTAAGGATTAAGGTTTTTTAGGTTAGGGTTAGGATTTTTAGGTAATAATTGTGATTAAATTTTTACGCTAAATTTATCGCTTTTAAGTTAGATCTGTGGCTTTTAGAATACGTTTATCGTTTTCAGGTTAGGGTTAGTGCTTTAGGTTAAGATTATTTTTCAGTTTTAGCTTTAGGTATTTTTTAGGTTTTGGTTAGTTTTTTTATTTTGTATTTACTTTTGGCCATAGACTGCAGTCTGCTATACAAACCTAGAGGCAGGGCGCTGTGTGCACATTGGCGCACTTTAGGCGATTTTGTGTCACACAACCGGCGGGAGGCATTACTGAGCAGGCACAAGCACACAAGCGCGCGGATACATACGCAGTCATACGCACAGGCACACTCTCACACAGGAGTGTACAGCGGCCCTAACTTTATTTATCCTTCGGCAAAATGTACACTTCACTGTGCTTTGAGGGTTGGCCTTCAAGGCCGTTGATTGCACTAGCAGAGCCAAGCCGAGATTCCAATTTAGCTCCAAATTAATGCGCCTGCACTTGGAATCGAGCCTGGGCCGCTGGCACATCAGAACGCCGCGCCAGACCGCTAGGCTACGGCCCCCTGAAGGATTAGATATATCTGTTCCAAATATGCAGTTAACCTACAGAAAGTGCATTTCTCGCCTCTTTCCCAGTCTCGTCCTTTTCCCGAGGAACAACAGCTTCTATGGTAATTTATCGGTTGTAGCCCAAACAAGGCCTGAGAAGTGTATATTTCTTAATCGTTTGGTCGGTCCATATGAGCCGACTGATTTATCAATTCTCAATTTGACTGTTCCACAGACCCCCTTTTGTGCCATAGACAATGAATAGGTGGATTCTTCATAATAAAGATTAAACTGCTTGCTTCTTTCCAGTCTCTCCTAGCTTGTCGGCCTGGAAGTTCTGCATTATAAAGACTAAGTATATACATAGACTAGAGGACTTTTGATAAAGCTGTCGAATTTGAGCCATGAAAGCCAGCTATAAATGGACAAGAGAGTTTTAGCTGATAATGAAACGAGAATTTATCGACTTTGTAGACGCTTGATTAGGGACAGACGAGCTGAAAACCTGCTTTGCTTATTTGATGAAGCAGCCAATGAAATAAACGTTGTCTACATTTATTATGCTTTCCCAGAAGCTGCCGCCATGTTGCTACTGTCGGTTGCGACCGTTCTAGTAGTCCTCACCTCGAGTACAGCTGTTCAGGCTCAAGGACTCGAGGCTGGAGTTGGCTATGCGGATATTACTGGACCAGCTGGCGAAGTGCCTATGGTAGGATTGTTAATATTTTATTGTATTATCATCATTGATTGAAATTGTCAGTGAAGACAGGTGATGTTTCCGAGTGTTGTGGTGGTTGAGGTACCGTGTTTCTGTGTTGTGGTGGTTGAGGTATGTGTTTCTGTGTTGTGGTGGTTGAGGTATGTGTTTCTGTGTTGTGGTGGTTGAGGTATGTGTTTCTGTGTTGTGGTGGTTGAGGTACCGTGTTTCTGAGTGTTGCGGTGGTGAGGTACCGTGTTTCTGAGTGTTGTGACGATGAGGTGCCCTGTTTCTGGGTGTTGTGACGGTGAGGTACCGTGTTTCTGAGTGTTGTGCCGGTGAGGTACCGTGTTTCTGAGTGTTGTGACGGTGAGGTGCCCTGTTTCTGGGTGTTGTGACGGTGAGGTACCGTGTTTCTGAGTGTTGTGCCGGTGAGGTACCGTGTTTCTGAGTGTTGTGCCGGTGAGGTACCGTGTTTCTGAGTGTTGTGCCGGTGAGGTACCGTGTTTCTGAGTGTTGTGACGGTGAGGTGCCCTGTTTCTGAGTGTTGTGAAGGGTGAGGTACCGTGTTTCTGAGTGTTGTGAAGGGTGAGGTATTCTGAGGTAGCTGAACAAGGTTACCATGCGATACTTGATAATAATTATTCTTAGCTGCACCCGATGCTTTTCAGATGGGCTACGCCGAAGCCTCGCAAAAGACGGCCGGCATCCACATGCGCCTGTTCGCCAGGGCGTTCGCGTTTCGCGACGCCGAAGGTCGATCGGCCGCTTTTGTAAACGTCGACGCCGGAATGATTTCGCCGATGATGAAGCTCAAGGTAAGCTAAGTTTTGGTGGGTTTTCGTCTCGTAGGGTTCATGTACTTATAGCTTTATCTGTGTTAGTACATGTTGCTACCCTCAGGTGATCGAAATTCTCAAATCGAAGTTAGGCTCAACTTACACCGAGGCCAATGTTCTACTGTCAGCCACGCATACTCATTCCGGTCCCGGCGGTTACCATGGCTACACGCTGTACGCCATCTCCACTCTGGGCTACTTTGCCGATACTTTTAACACTCTGGCCAATGGAATTGCCAGGGTGAGAAAGCTTTTGTGCAGGTAGTAGTAGCAGTAGCAGTAGTAGCAGTAGTAGTAGTAGTAGCAGTAGCAGTAGTAGCAGTAGTAGTAGTAGTAGTACATGTAGTAGTAGTAGCAGTAGCAGTAGTAGCAGTAGTAGTAGTAGTAGTAGTAGTAGTAGTAGTAGTAGTAGTAGTAGTAGTAGTAGTAGTAGCAGTAGTAGTAGTAGTAGTAGTAGCAGTAGTAGTAGTAGTAGTAGCAGTAGTAGCAGTGGTAGTAGTAGCAGTAGCAGTAGTAGCAGTAGTAGTAGTAGTAGCAGTAGTAGCAGTAGCAGTAGTAGCAGCAGTAGTAGTAGTAGTACATGTAGTAGTAGTAGCAGTAGCAGTAGTAGCAGTAGTAGTAGTAGTAGTAGTAGTAGTAGTAGTAGTAGTAGTAGTAGTAGTAGTAGTAGTAGTAGTAGCAGTAGTAGCAGTAGTAGTAGTAGTAGTAGTAGTAGCAGTAGCAGTAGTAGCAGTAGTAGTAGTAGTAGTAGTAGTAGTAGTAGTAGTAGCAGTAGCAGTAGTAGTAGTAGTAGTAGTAGTAGTAGTAGTAGTAGTAGTAGTAGTAGAAGTAGAAGTAGTAGTAGTAGTAGTAGCAGTAGCAGTAGTAGCAGTAGCAGTAGTAGCAGTAGTAGCAGTAGCAGTAGTAGTAGTAGTAGTAGTAGTAGTAGTAGTAGTAGTAGTAGTAGTAGTAGTAGTAGTAGTAGTAGTAGTAGCAGTAGTAGCAGTAGTAGTAGTAGCAGTAGTAGTAGTAGTAGTAGTAGTAGTAGTAGTAGTAGTAGTAGTAGCAGTAGCAGTAGCAGTAGCAGTAGTGTAGCAGCATCTCAAACGCAAACACATGCCCTCCAACAGAGCATCGAACTCGCCCACGCGGCGCTCCGGCCAACAAAACTGCAATTCAACTCCGGACAGCTGGCCAATTCTGGCGTGAATCGCAGCCCTGCATCATATCTGCTCAATCCGGAGTCTGAGCGAGCTCGCTACGAGCACAACACCGACCGAGACATGACGGTTGTGAAACTGGTCGACGCCAACTCTGGCAAGCCGTTCGGCATGCTCAACTGGTTTGCCGTCCATCCGACTAGCATGAATAATACCAACCTGCTCATTAGCGGCGACAACAAAGGCTGGGCTGCCCAGGTACTCCACGCACTGCTGTGTTGCTTTATTCTTGATTGATAGCTATTTAACTCGTTAACAAAACGTAAAGTACGGTGCACACAATTGCAGGCATTCGAGAGGTTCATGGACTATCAAGCTGGCACCAACACTCTGCCGGGTGGTCAAAGATTTGTCGCCTCATTTGCCAACGCCAACGAAGGCGACGTGAGTCCCAACACAGACGGCCCGCGCTGCATGGACACTGGCGAGCCGTGCGACATCGCCACCAGCACCTGCGGCGGCAAAGCAAAGCACTGCGTTGCGTCTGGTCCAGGCAAAGACATGCTGGAGAGTACAAGAATTATCGGCTTGAAACAGTTTGGCCGGGCTATGGTGAGTCTGGGAGCTATGGTGAGCATGATTCTGTAATAAGCATCTGCATTCTGCATGATTCTCTAATAAGCATCTGCATGACTCTGTAATAAGCATCTGCATGACTCTCTAATAAGCATCTGCATGACTCTCTAATAAGCATCTGCATGACTCTCTAATAAGCATCTGCATGACTCTCTAATAAGCATCTGCATGACTCTCTAATAAGCATCTGCATGACTCTCTAATAAGCATCTGCATGACTCTCTAATAAGCATCTGCATGACTCTCTAATAAGCATCTGCATGACTCTCTAATAAGCATCTGCATGACTCTCTAATAAGCATCTGCATGACTCTCTAATAAGCATCTGCATGACTCTCTAATAAGCATCTGCATGACTCTCTAATAAGCATCTGCATGACTCTCTAATAAGCATCTGCATGACTCTCTAATAAGCATCTGCATGACTCTCTAATAAGCATCTGCATGACTCTCTAATAAGCATCTGCATGACTCTCTAATAAGCATCTGCATGACTCTCTAATAAGCATCTGCATGACTCTGTAATAAGCATCTGCATGACTCTCTAATAAGCATCTGCATGACTCTGTAATAAGCATCTGCATGACTCTCTAATAAGCATCTGCATGACTCTGTAATAAGCATCTGCATGACTCTGTAATAAGCATCTGCATGACTCTCTAATAAGCATCTGCATGACTCTGTAATAAGCACCTGCATGACTCTCTAATAAGCATCTGCATGACTCTGTAATAAGCACCTGCATGACTCTCTAATAAGCATCTGCATGACTCTGTAATAAGCACCTGCATGACTCTCTAATAAGCATCTGCATGACTCTCTAATAAGCATCTGCATGACTCTGTAATAAGCATCTGCATGACTCTGTAATAAGCATCTGCATGACTCTGTAATAAGCATCTGCATGACTCTGTAATAAGCATCTGCATGACTCTGTAATAAGCACCTGTATGACTCTGTAATAAGCATCTGCATGACTCTGTAATAAGCATCTGCATGACTCTGTAATAAGCACCTGCATGACTCTGTAATAAGCACCTGTATGACTCTGTAATAAGCATCTGCATGACTCTGTAATAAGCATCTGCATGACTCTGTAATAAGCACCTGCATGACTCTGTAATAAGCACCTGTATGACTCTGTAATACGCGGCGCATCTGAAGGCTGCGTACGGCTGTTCAGTCCAAGGACTGGGGGGGTCGCCGAACACACCCTCAATTACCCCAGCTAATGCTGGCCCCCATTTTACAGCTGGGTGAACTGTAGCAATTTGAAGAGTTAAGTGTCTTGCTCAAGGACACAAATTGTACCAGTGGGACCGGGAATCGAACCCCCGACCTTCAAGTCGTGAGTCCGACGCTCTAAGCGCAAGTCCACAGCTTCTTTTATTAGCCTCAAAAACTTGTTGAACTCTGTCACTCAGGAATTATTCGACTCCGCCAAAGAGGAGCTCGCGGTGGACTCAGTGAGCTACTCTCACCAGTACGTGGACATGTCCAACCAGCAGCTCACGGTCAACGGTCGGAGGGTGCGCACCTGCCCGCCAGCCATGGGTTTCAGTTTCGCCGCTGGCACCACCGACGGTCCGGGCGGTTTCGATTTCACCCAGGGCGACACCAGCGGCAATCCGTTCTGGAATTTGGTCCGCGGCATTCTGAGCAAGCCGAATCAGGAGCAGATCAACTGTCACAGCCCCAAACCGATTCTGCTGAACACTGGCTATGTGAGTTATTGCTTTTTGGGTTGACTTTTTCATTAGATTTACCGCATTTAGATACTAGCAACAGGTGTCACTTAAGTTCTCATTTAGTTTTGCCACAGATGTAGCTTAAGTTGTCATTTAGTCGTGCTCCAGGTCACTTTTAAGTCCTCGTTTAGTCGTGCTGGAGGTGTGACTTAAGTGCTCATTTAGTCGTGCTGGAGGTGTGACTTAATTCCTCATTTAGTCGTGCTGGAGGTGTGACTTAAGTGCTCATTTAGTCGTGCTGGAGGTGTGACTTAAGTGCTCATTTAGTCGTGCTGGAGTTGTGACTTAAGTGCTCATTTAGTCGTGCTGGAGGTGTGACTTAATTCCTCATTTAGTCGTGCTGGAGGTGTGACTTAATTCCTCATTTAGTCGTGCTGTAGGTGTGACTTAATTCCTCATTTAGTCGTGCTGGAGGTCTGACCTAAGTCCTCATTTAGTCGTGCTGTAGGTGTGACTTAATTCCTCATTTAGTCGTGCTGGAGGTGTGACTTAATTCCTCATTTAGTCGTGCTGGAGGTGTGACTTAATTCCTCATTTAGTCGTGCTGGAGGTGTGACTTAATTCCTCATTTAGTCGTGCTGGAGGTGTGACTTAATTCCTCATTTAGTCGTGCTGGAGGTGTGACTTAAGTCTTCGTTTAGTCGTGCTGGAGGTGTGACTTAAGTGCTCATTTAGTCGTGCTGGAGGTGTGACTTAAGTGCTCATTTAGCTGTCCTGCAGGTGTAACTTTAGCGTCGCCGGCACTCATTTAAGTGTCTCGCACTGTCTCCCAAAAGTTGAGCGTTCAACAGTCGTAAGTCTGATCATTAAAAATGCATTATTTCCAGATGACCTTCCCGACCGACTGGCAGCCAAAGGTGATCGAGACTCAACTGCTGAAAATCGGTCCCCTAGTGATCGTCGCTCTGCCAGGCGAATTTACCACCATGTCTGGTCGGCGAGTTCGGGAAGCTGTGCAGAAGGTTTGTAGACTTTGTGGCCAGTGGAAATTTTCAGAACAAAGTCTTTTAAACCAAGATTAGTTTGGTAAAGCTCGACGAAATTGGAATGTTCAAATGAGCAGTTCAAAGTTAAAATTGCAATGTTTTTGTTTTAAACATCGATAGGCCCTGGCCGACAATGGCATGACAGGCGCCAAAGTCGTCTTGTCCGGAGTGTCGAATCTCTACTCGAGCTACGTCACCACATTCGAGGAGTACCAGGTAAGTGAAGACAAAGTGGATGTCAACAATTAATGCGGCTTGGAAAAAAACCGACGACTTCTCTGTCGGATATCGTTCAAAAAATTTTAGTCGACTGCATGGCCCGACCAGCTGTCGATTGAGAGTCTTTTTATCGGAGGCAGGGGGCTGTGTGCACCCTGGTACACTTTAATGGCTCGTTCACACTGCCATCTTAAATAAGACCAAATTACGTGTGATCACAAAATTTGCACATCGAATATGATTCCTTTGTACATTGGTCGTGTGATTTGGTGGCTCGTTTGGTGGCAGTGTGAATGAGCCTTAAGAGACATTGTCACACAACCGGCGAGAGGCATTACTGCCCATTCCGCCGACTCTCCTGAGCAGGCACACAAGCGCACGGATACGTACGCAGTCATACGCACAGGCACACACTCACACAAGAGTGTACAGTGGCCCTTACTTTATTTATCGCCAGGCATGTACACTTCACTGTGCCTTGGGGTTTGGCCTTCAGTAGCGTTAATTGCACGAGAGCAGAGCCAACCCGAGATTCCCATTTAGCCTCAAGTTAATGTGCCTGCACTTGGAATCGAGCCTGGGCCGCTGGTACAAAAACGCTGCGCTGGACCACAAAGCTAGGCTACTACGGCCCTATTTCTCAGAGTCAAGTTGGTCTCAAGCTGAGCATTGTGGCTCTGTTTCAGTGCTTACGTTGGCATAAGATCCTCATTTCCCTTTCCCTATTAAATCGAATCAGGAAGGCAAGGTGGTGTCTCAAGGACGACTGGGACATTTCAGTGGTCCTTGGGGTGTCTCGGCCCTAGTGAGCGGCTTTCATATTTTTTATTTAAAGTTGACATGCAGCCTCTTTAGCAACGTAAAATATTGATTCTCTCATCGATGGATCAAACTTCTGATGCAAATAGAAATCTGGCACCAATTTGATCTACAGGCCCAGCGCTACGAGGCCGCATCGACCATCTTTGGTCCGCACACTTTGTCAGCATACGTACAACAGTTCGGCAAACTTGCGGCGGCTCTGGCCACGAACACGGCTGTCCAATCAGAGATTCACCCGCCAAACAATCTTGGATCAATTAAAGGCTGGTCATTTGTATCGCCAATTGTCTACGATAGCGTCGGTACTAATAGGAATTTTGGCGACGTTGTCCAGCAACCGGCTTCGTCTTATAGCGCCGTGAGTGCAAAAGAATTAATTCATGCTATATATGCAATTTTATTTAAACCATGCTTTGTGTCGACGGTTAGTGACTAAAATTTCGATAGAAACTCGAAGAGAGAGGAAGGGAGAGGGAATAGAGGAGCGAGATAAGAAGAAAGAGGCGAGGAAGATAAGAGGAAAGGAGAGGAGAAGGGGAAAGGAGAGGAGAATATAAGATACATAAAATAAGAGAAGAAGTGAGAGAGATAAGAGAGGGAAGAGAGGGAAGACAGCAGAGCTGAGACAACCCTTGAGTGGGCCGGATTGCTATTGTGCATGCAGTTTCAAAGGACCCGAGAGTCGGATAGAGGCTTCGCGGGCCGGAGTTTGCCAATTCTGCCTTACATGGAGGTTGTCATTAAATTCCTCACTTTTAGTTCTGTGTATTTATAATAGCCCGCTGTTAAATAGCGTTATTTTTCCTGCAAAAATTAGGGCCAGACTGTATCAGCCAAATTCCGCACTGGTCACCCACGAAACAACATGATGCTGGGTGGAACTTTCCTGCTTGTGCAAAAGAAAACCGAAAACGGCGGCTGGGTGGACATCTGCAATGACGCCTGCGTTGAGACTAGGTACGCTAACAAATGATCATTAGATTTCCTTTGCTCTATCTATAAATTTTTCCACATCCGGGACGAAAAAATGTGACTCTTGCAGATTCTCTTGGGTAAGAACAAACGGTGTTCTGGGTCGCAGCGAAGCTCACATCGAATGGGACATTCCGGCATGTGCACAGCCTGGCATCTATCGATTAAAACACTTTGGCTGGTACAAACCAGTACTGATCTGGGAGAGCCCCAAGTCTTTTAGTGGAACAACGAATGAGTTCACTGTTAAGAACTCTTCTTTGCGAAGATTTTTGCGCCGTACTGGCTACACTATTGACGTTATCAATGGAAAGATTGGAGGTGGCTGTCTGCTTTAACTGAAAATTATACCATAAATATATTTGGTATTGAAATTCGCCATTCCATTGATCCTTGGTAATGACATGGCAAGAAAGCCTTGACCTTAAATAAAATATTTAATGGCTGCATATGCATTTTATTGTTCAGTCGCAGTTCCTTTTAAACTATAATTTAGGACAGCTATTTATGCCTGGATTAATACTTATTCAGTGTTTCCTCTCCAAATTCGATTTTCGAGTCGCATCAGCAAAAATAATAAAATCTTGTTAGTGATGGTTTCGGCCTTTTTAAGCCTATACCTTCGGGCCTCAGAACTCCGAAATGAATCACTTAAATCTCTGGCCTCTCACTCCTGTCAGATGGTCAGCCCCATGGTAGCTAGATTGTGGGCGAGCAGCAAGGTCCTATAGCTAAGAGAAGACTGCGAGAGACAAGCAGGGAGAATTTGAAAGGTAGAGATTAGCTAATCCGCAGATTAACTAACCCGCTGCCACCAGTCCGTGTGCCCCGGCTCACCAAACCGGAGCTATCGAAATCGGACTTCCGACTAGAGGGGCACTGCACTTACCTGCCATCTAGTGTCTTTTAGCTGTCTACATCTCGAAGTCATAGCCAAATAGAAGGAACGCTGCTGGGACTAGGATCGCATTGGCCATGCTGGGACAGAGAGGACTTTTGCAGGGGGTTCTTGCGCTGGCGAGCCTTCATACACTACTAAAAGTACTATTTCATTACCAAATTCCCAGAAGTACATGTACAAATACACGCAACTGCACACCTTTGGCACTAAATGTGTTAACACGTCGACAGATAGCGTTGATGTTGGTGTATTGCCACCTTTGGAGATCTTTAGACTAACATTTAACTCGTTTTAGCCGCTTAGCTGCCTGAGACTGCGCGAAAGCACCAGTCTGGCACTTAATTTGCATGCTTATCGCGATTTCCGAGATCGACTGATTGACTGGGAACTGTGCCGCTTCCGGTCCACTGTGACCTTTGCCTCTAGATCTAGCCGCTCATCTCAGCTGGCATTGCGGAGAAAGAAAGAAAACACTAAGTCTTTAACTTCTAGAATTAACTTTCTTACTTAATCCGCTATTCTAAACACCTTAGATTGAGTCAGAGCAAATGGCTACTTTTAATATTAACTGACACTTCTGCCTCAAGTTTGACACACAAAAAGAAAGTAAGCAAAAGTGCAAATCCTATCAGACTACCTAGGGAGGGGTCAGACAAAGGGTGCACCCAGTTAAGCAGGTCAAGATAGCCTCTCACCAAACCAATCAGAGGACCTAACTGCCGGTAGCCAAGGGATCCACAGAGACCCAAGCGCTCAGATGGGATGCTGCTGCTGATCTTAGCTGACGAGTGCCGCCGGTACTCTTCACTTGCCGATTGTCGTTGCTGCTCTTAGATCACTGCCGGGAGATACTGCGATGATGCTTCTCAGGGGGAACTTAGCTGTTGAAGCCGAAACTACCGGGGGAAGGGGGACCAGACGTCGAAGACGGAGCAGATGCCGAAGGGGCCGTCTAAGGCGGGGTTAGGACCGTGCAAGAAGGGAGGTCCAAGCAGGCCAAGAGACCTTTTCGAGCGCGGGTCGAGTTGCTGCCTTTTATAGCTTTCTCGCGGCCGATTTGTTATAACGCACGCCGAATGTTCTGATTGGCTGAGAGCTTTTGTTAAAATAGGCGCCGAATTTTCTGATTGGTCGAGCCGAGGGCAGTCCGGTCGACTCTAATTGGCTGAGCTCAAGACCCCAAAACCCACTCCGCTAGGTGGCCTTCAGACCCCAGGGGAGTTGACAGGTGCAGTGATAAATCATGAGCAAAACGCAATAAAAGTCCCTTGTCTAGACATCCTGGCGACAAAAGTGACAGCAAAACGCCCATAAATCAAAGGAGAAAGTAACTGAGCGATGGGGGAGAGAGCTGGAAAGACTTCTTTGACCCAGACAGGCTGGAGCCAAAAATGACAGCTAGACCGCCATAAATCACTGAGAACAGTGAAAAAGCCACAAATCTGGGGGTCAGAATGGGGTTGAAAACATTCCTCCCAGACTTAGTGTCGCCTGTCTAGATTGTTAGAGGTCAATCCGTCTCAAACCCAGACAGCCTGACCTTCAAAGATGCGTAAACAATCCAAAATTAGAATCCTAAGAGAAGAGAAGTACATTGAGTACCTAAGATAATTAATAGTAATGTCATAAATTAGTATAGAACTTAGCCTAGGTGAGAGAACGGAGAGAAATTCCCAAGCTAGCCTACTGACAGTAGGGGAAAAGCGCATCGAAGCAAAATGTGCGGTTCTAAGATTGAAAAAAAGGTGCGTCCTCATCATTAGTTTGTACTTGTACGTTTTAATCAATGATTAAATAGTCCTCGGTTAGAATTATCGTGGTTTATTCAGATTTTTTTAACTTTAGGAGAAATTAATATTTTTGCCATTAAACCACTAAGCAAATTCTGAAGTTTTTGATTACTTAAACGCAGTTCTATTTCAAATAGTGATTGTTTTTTGTTATTATGTTGCTATCGTCAGTGTTCGCTTGCAACAAAATTTAAGTTGGAGCTTTTCTACAAAAGTTAAAACTTTAGTAAAGTCTATTTGCATAAGTGCTTTACTTAGCGCGGATTAAGCAGGCTTAAGCTTATGGCCTTTGCCATTATTTGAACACTCCTGTGCATCTGACTCAAGTATATATTAACTCAAGTAGTTTTAATTGAGTTAAGCAATATTTGGGTTTAGGTTCATTAGAGTTTGCTACGCTTACATTTTGTGCTCAATTTTAGGGAACTAACCATGCCGCAGCTCCCCTTGCTAATTCAAGCATTGCATTCGCTGCCTATCACAATTAGAAATAGGGTTGTTTGGTAAGTCTTCTTCTTTTATGCATCTTGTATTCATAAGCTTTCGTTTAAAATTTAATACCCTTCGATTTTAGCACTTCTACTAGCTAAAGTTTTGCCCCCCTTCGGGGAGCAGAAATAATTAATATTCGTCTAATATAATATACCTTTTAGCAGGAGTACTTTAAGTGTTTTTCTTAAGCTTAAGCTTAAAATAGGAATTTTTGGAGACCGTTAATAACGCATTTTAGGTAAAACAAAACTATCAACTTTTTACAGTTTTTAGTTTAGAGCCCTGTATATGTCAACGTGTTTGATAAAAATTATTTTTATCATTTTTGATAAAAAATGGCCTTCGGGTGGCCAATAAGCAAGGGACGAATCCTTTTAAATGAAAAAAATTCTTAGGGAGGGGGGCTAGGAATCGAATTCTCATTTTAATTCCAGGCTTATGTACCAATAAAACATGTTTGTGCAGAATTTTATAACAGACATTGAAATTCAACCATACTTGCCTTCTTTCAGAGCTACTTCTACCAGTATGCTTCAGTACGCTACCAGTACCCTTGTAAGCCTTGACATGTCAGCAATCCCCCCCCCCACAAGCCTTAACATATCAACTCCCCCCTTGACATCTCAGCAATGCTCCCACAAGCCTTGAAATCTTAAAAAATCTGTCTATTTTCTAACCCTAACCCTAACCCTAACCCTAACCCTAAAGCATTGAAATTTCAGTAATTCTCTCTAAGAGTCTATAGCACTACTACAGCATTATAGCGATTCCCTGCAAGCCTCGACATCGTAGGGATTCCCAAATGAATCTCTTAACTTTGACATGAAGCTTCTTTTTTTTTACATTACGCTTTTTCTATCAGCGATCCCTCCCGTGAGGAGCCAACAAATAATGTAATAACTTTTTTCCAATAAACTACATGTAGCTTCTGACATTAGCCTTGACATCTCATTTATTCCCCCGTGAGCCTTGACATCTCAGCTATAGATAGATAGATAGATTCCCCTCGTAAGCCTTGACATGTCAGCGATGCCCCCATAAACCTTGAAATCTAAAAAATCCCCTGTTAACCTTGAAACGCGCTAAAATCTAACCCTCAACCCAAACCTGACGTAAACCTAACTTTCACCCAACCTAAAGCCTTGAAATCACAGCAATTCTTCTTCCCTAAGCCTTGGCATTTAAGTGATTCCTTCTTTAAGAATCACAGCACTATAACGATTCCCTCCAAGCTTTGACATCGTAGCAATTCCCAAATGAATCTTTTAACTTTGACATGACTTTTATTTTATGTATACATAGTGCTCCTTTTATTTTTACATGACTCTTCTTCTATCAGCGCCCCCCCCCACCGTGGCAAGCCGTGTGCAATAAAAAACTTAAGTAAAGTACATGTACTTTGAAGTAGCTTCTGACTTTTGCTTTAACATCTCAGAAACCCCCCTGTAATCTCAGTTATTCTCTGTGAGCCTTGACGTCTCAGTAATTCTCCCCAGCACAGCACTGTACTATAGCTTCATTTAATTTTTATATGACATTTCTTTCATGTCTGACATGACGCTTCTTTTGATTTTTACGTTACGCTTCTTTTATTCTTCCATGATGCTTCTTAATTTTTTAAATGACACACTTTCATTAGTTTTTATATGAGGCTTCTATAATTTTTTCATGACGCTTCTATGCTTGTTTACATGACGCTTGTATGATTTTTACATGACGCTTCTATGATTTTTTACATGACGCTTCTATGATTTTTACATGACGCTTCTATGATTTTTTACATGACGCTTGTATGATTTTTACATGACGCTTCTATGATTTTTTACATGACGCTTCTATGATTTTTACATGACGCTTCTATGATTTTTACATGACGCTTCTATGATTTTAACATGACGCTTCTACGATTTTTTTACATGACGCTTCTATGATTGTTTACATGACGCTTGTATGATTGTTTACATGACGCTTGTATGATTTTAACATGACGCTTCTATGATTGTTTACATTACGCTTCTATGATTGCTTGCATGACGCTTCTATGATTTTTTATGACGCTTTTATGATTTTAACATGACGCTTCTATGATTTTTTTACATGACGCTTCTATGATTGTTTACATGACGCTTGTATGATTGTTTACATGACGCTTTTATGATTTTAACATGACGCTTCTATGATTGTTTACATTACGCTTCTATGATTTTTACATGACGCTTCTATGATTTTTACATGACGCTTCTATGATTGTTTACATGACGCTTCTATGATTGTTTACATGACGCTTGTATGATTGTTTACATGACGCTTCCATAATTTTTTTTGTCTTGGCGTTAAAAGGCTTTAATTAAAAAAACTCTACTCTCTAAAAATTCGAACCATCGTCCCTGCATTTAGCAGTTTAGTCTGTTTACCTCTAGGCTAGCTCTCATGAATTTTAGTCATTACCCCTAAATAGAAAATATTCCCAAGACAGCAAGCATCCCCCCAGTAGCAAGCATCCCCTAATACTCCTAGCAAGCATCCACCCAGATAGCAAGCATCTGCAGATAGCAAGCATCTTGCAGATAGCAAGCATCTTGCAGATAGCAAGCATACCCCAAATAATGTAGAATCATCCTTCCAGATAGCAAGCATCCTGCACATAGCAAGAATCCCTAAATAGCAAGCATCCCTGGATAGAAATAATCCTATACATGTAGCCAAGCTTATCAAGCGCAGTAATCCTTGGCTATCGAGTGCAGTAATCCTTGGTTTATTAATAGCAATAATCCATGGCTTATCGAGTGCAGTAATCCTTGGTTTATTAATAGCAATAATCCTTGGCTTATCGAGTGCAGTAATTCATGGTTTATTAATAGCAATAATCCTTGGCTTATCGAGTGCAGTAATCCTTGGTTTATTAATAGCAATAATCCATGCCTTATCGAGTGCAGTAATCCTTGGTTTATTAATAGCAATAATCCTTGGCTTATCGAGTGCAGTAATCCTTGGTTTGCCAAGTGCATAATCCTTGGTTTATTAATAGCAATAATCCTTGGTTTATCGAGTGCAGTAATCCTTGGTTTATTAATAGCAATAATCCTTGGCTTATCGAGTGCAGTAATCCTTGGTTTATTAATAGCAATAATCCATGGCTTATCGAGTGCAGTAATCCTTGGTTTGCCAAGAGCAATAGTCCTTGGCTTATCGAGTGCAGTAATCCTTGGTTTGCCAAGAGCAATAGTCCTTGGTTTATTGAGTGCAGTAATCCTTGGTTTATTAATAGCAATAGTCCTTGGTTTATTGAGTGCAGTAATCCTTGGTTTATTAATAGCAATAATCCTTGGCTTATCGAGTGCAGTAATCCTTGGTTTGCCAAGTGCATAATCCTTGGTTTATCGAGTGCAGTAATCCTTGGTTTATTAATAGCAATAATCCTTGGCTTATCGAGTGCAGTAATCCTTGGTTTATTAATAGCAATAATCCATGGCTTATCGAGTGCAGTAATCCTTGGTTTGCCAAGAGCAATAGTCCTTGGCTTATCGAGTGCAGTAATCCTTGGTTTGCCAAGAGCAATAGTCCTTGGTTTTTTGAGTGCAGTAATCCTTGGTTTATTAATAGCAATAGTCCTTGGTTTATTGAGTGCAGTAATGCTTGGTTTATTAATAGCAATAATCCTTGGCTTATCGATTGCAGTAATCCTTGGTTTGCCAAGTGCATAATCCTTGGTTTATTAATAGCAATAATCCTTGGCTTATCGAGTGCAGTAATCCTTGGTTTATTAATAGCAATAATCCTTGGTTTATCGAGTGCATTAATCCTTGGTTTATTAATAGCAATAATCCTTGGCTTATCGAGTGCAGTAATCCTTGGTTTATTAATAGCAATAATCCTTGGCTTATCGAGTGCAGTAATCCTTGGTTTGCCAAGAGCAATAGTCCTTGGTTTTTTGAGTGCAGTAATCCTTGGTTTATTAATAGCAATAGTCCTTGGTTTATTGAGTGCAGTAATGCTTGGTTTATTAATAGCAATAATCCTTGGCTTATCGATTGCAGTAATCCTTGGTTTGCCAAGTGCATAATCCTTGGTTTATTAATAGCAATAATCCTTGGTTTATCGAGTGCAGTAATCCTTAGTTTATTAATAGCAATAATCCTTGGCTTATCGAGTGCAGTAATCCTTGGTTTATTAATAGCAATAATCCATGGCTTATCGAGTGCAGTAATCCTTGGTTTGCCAAGAGCAATAGTCCTTGGCTTATCGAGTGCAGTAATCCTTGGTTTGCCAAGAGCAATAGTCCTTGGTTTATTGAGTGCAGTAATCCTTGGTTTATTAATAGCAATAGTCCTTGGCTTATCGAGTGCAGTAATCCTTGGTTTATTAATAGCAATAATCCTTGGCTTATCGAGTGCAGTAATCCTTGGTTTATTAATAGCAATAATCCTTGGCTTATCGAGTGCAGTAATCCTTGGTTTATTAATAGCAATAATCCATGGCTTATGAGTGCAGTAATCCTTGGTTTATTAATAGCAATAATCCTTGGCTTATCGAGTGCAGTAATTCATGGTTTATTAATAGCAATAATCCTTGGCTTATCGAGTGCAGTAATCCTTGGTTTATTAATAGCAATAATCCATGCCTTATCGAGTGCAGTAATCCTTGGTTTATTAATAGCAATAATCCTTGGCTTATCGAGTGCAGTAATCCTTGGTTTGCCAAGTGCATAATCCTTGGTTTATTAATAGCAATAATCCTTGGTTTATCGAGTGCAGTAATCCTTGGTTTATTAATAGCAATAATCCTTGGCTTATCGAGTGCAGTAATCCTTGGTTTATTAATAGCAATAATCCATGGCTTATCGAGTGCAGTAATCCTTGGTTTGCCAAGAGCAATAGTCCTTGGCTTATCGAGTGCAGTAATCCTTGGTTTGCCAAGAGCAATAGTCCTTGGTTTATTGAGTGCAGTAATCCTTGGTTTATTAATAGCAATAGTCCTTGGTTTATTGAGTGCAGTAATCCTTGGTTTATTAATAGCAATAATCCTTGGCTTATCGAGTGCAGTAATCCTTGGTTTGCCAAGTGCATAATCCTTGGTTTATCGAGTGCAGTAATCCTTGGTTTATTAATAGCAATAATCCTTGGCTTATCGAGTGCAGTAATCCTTGGTTTATTAATAGCAATAATCCATGGCTTATCGAGTGCAGTAATCCTTGGTTTGCCAAGAGCAATAGTCCTTGGCTTATCGAGTGCAGTAATCCTTGGTTTGCCAAGAGCAATAGTCCTTGGTTTATTGAGTGCAGTAATCCTTGGTTTATTAATAGCAATAGTCCTTGGTTTATTGAGTGCAGTAATCCTTGGTTTATTAATAGCAATAATCCTTGGCTTATCGAGTGCAGTAATCCTTGGTTTGCCAAGTGCATAATCCTTGGTTTATTAATAGCAATAATCCTTGGCTTATCGAGTGCAGTAATCCTTGGTTTATTAATAGCAATAATCCTTGGTTTATCGAGTGCATTAATCCTTGGTTTATTAATAGCAATAATCCTTGGCTTATCGAGTGCAGTAATCCTTGGTTTATTAATAGCAATAATCCTTGGCTTATCGAGTGCAGTAATCCTTGGTTTGCCAAGAGCAATAGTCCTTGGTTTTTTGAGTGCAGTAATCCTTGGTTTATTAATAGCAATAGTCCTTGGTTTATTGAGTGCAGTAATGCTTGGTTTATTAATAGCAATAATCCTTGGCTTATCGATTGCAGTAATCCTTGGTTTGCCAAGTGCATAATCCTTGGTTTATTAATAGCAATAATCCTTGGTTTATCGAGTGCAGTAATCCTTAGTTTATTAATAGCAATAATCCTTGGCTTATCGAGTGCAGTAATCCTTGGTTTATTAATAGCAATAATCCTTGGCTTATCGAGTGCAGTAATCCTTGGTTTATTAATAGCAATAATCCTTGGCTTATCGAGTGCAGTAATCCTTGGTTTGCCAAGAGCAATAGTCCTTGGTTTTTTGAGTGCAGTAATCCTTGGTTTATTAATAGCAATAGTCCTTGGTTTATTGAGTGCAGTAATGCTTGGTTTATTAATAGCAATAATCCTTGGCTTATCGATTGCAGTAATCCTTGGTTTGCCAAGTGCATAATCCTTGGTTTATTAATAGCAATAATCCTTGGCTTATCGAGTGCAGTAATCCTTGGTTTGCCAAGAGCAATAGTCCTTGGTTTTTTGAGTGCAGTAATCCTTGGTTTATTAATAGCAATAGTCCTTGGTTTATTGAGTGCAGTAATGCTTGGTTTATTAATAGCAATAATCCTTGGCTTATCGAGTGCAGTAATCCTTGGTTTGCCAAGTGCATAATCCTTGGTTTATTAATAGCAATAATCCTTGGCTTATCGAGTGCAGTAATCCTTGGTTTATTAATAGCAATAATCCTTGGTTTATCGAGTGCATTAATCCTTGGTTTATTAATAGCAATAATCCTTGGCTTATCGAGTGCAGTAATCCTTGGTTTATTAATAGCAATAATCCTTGGCTTATCGAGTGCAGTAATCCTTGGTTTGCCAAGAGCAATAGTCCTTGGTTTTTTGAGTGCAGTAATCCTTGGTTTATTAATAGCAATAGTCCTTGGTTTATTGAGTGCAGTAATGCTTGGTTTATTAATAGCAATAATCCTTGGCTTATCGATTGCAGTAATCCTTGGTTTGCCAAGTGCATAATCCTTGGTTTATTAATAGCAATAATCCTTGGTTTATCGAGTGCAGTAATCCTTAGTTTATTAATAGCAATAATCCTTGGCTTATCGAGTGCAGTAATCCTTGGTTTATTAATAGCAATAATCCATGGCTTATCGAGTGCAGTAATCCTTGGTTTGCCAAGAGCAATAGTCCTTGGCTTATCGAGTGCAGTAATCCTTGGTTTGCCAAGAGCAATAGTCCTTGGCTTATCGAGTGCAGTAATCCTTGGTTTGCCAAGAGCAATAGTCCTTGGTTTATTGAGTGCAGTAATCCTTGGTTTATTAATAGCAATAGTCCTTGGCTTATCGAGTGCAGTAATCCTTGGTTTATTAATAGCAATAATCCTTGGCTTATCGAGTGCAGTAATCCTTGGTTTATTAATAGCAATAATCCTTGGCTTATCGAGTGCAGTAATCCTTGGTTTATTAATAGCAATAATCCATGGCTTATGAGTGCAGTAATCCTTGGTTTATTAATAGCAATAATCCTTGGCTTATCGAGTGCAGTAATTCATGGTTTATTAATAGCAATAATCCTTGGCTTATCGAGTGCAGTAATCCTTGGTTTATTAATAGCAATAATCCATGGCTTATCGAGTGCAGTAATCCTTGGTTTGCCAAGAGCAATAATCCTTGGCTTATCGAGTGCAGTATTCCTTGGTTTGCCAAGAGCAATAATCCTTAGCTTATCGAGTGCAGTAATCTAAGTGTTTTTATTTAGTCCTTTAATAAAAGCTTTTAATAAAAAATTTTACACTACTACTTTTAAACTACTTAGATTCGAACCCAGGTCGCTGCATTAGCAGTCTGGTCTGCTCAGCTCTAGGCTAGCTCTCATCGAAGTTATCAGTGAATTTGTACCACTTATATAATTCAACACTCACACCAAGTCAGGTAGAGTAAAAAGTCACGCGAAGCAGTTATGACATAATCAATTTCTTAGGCAAGTCAGTACCAGTGTCTATGAAAGTTAACAATATGGTTACGTAATATAAATTGGGTACTGCGCTATGCTTTCACACTCAAAGCTGTGACGCAATTCAATTGAGTGTCAAATTCAGCCAGTACACAGACGATAAATAAAGTGTATTGTGATGCAATCTATTTCAGAATCAGAATTCAACCAGTCAGATTTTTCTCTAGCATTCTTACAATGCATTTCAGGTCGAAAGAGCTGCTTGACCTTTGCAAAAAATCATGTTTTTCGAATATTTAATCCCTTTAACATTGAGCAATTTCTTAGCCAATATGCATGTACCGTCCCGGGAAAATTTCTGATCGAATGGTGCAAGTTTGAAGAAAATCGGTTGAGCCGTTCGGGAGAAAATCAATTACAAGCAAGCAACCAAGCATTTCATTTTTAGTATATTAGAAGTCAGCCCCTACCACCACAGCAGAAAAAAATAAATGTTAACATTGATAAGATAGCATCCTTTGACCATTGAAAAAAATAAATGGTTCTATTCATTATTAATATTCAAATAATTCAATTTATTCTATGGACTTAGCTGTAGTCAAAATGTTATTTTGCTAAACTTTTTAAAGATTAACTTTTGTGTGTTAAAACTCATTTTAGGTATCAATACTTTATTTTATTTTTCACATTTGTTTGCTATACAACCTATCATCTATCAAGGAAGCCTATTTCTGTTGTTAAGGTAAGTTTAGATATCTGATATAATATATTATTATTAATACAACTTCTTTAATAATGAAACCTAAATTTTAATATTCCATTTTTAGAGTGTTTTGCATCAGAACTGCACAGAAGTTGCTGCTAAAAAGCATTTTGTTATAACAGACAAAAATAATGCATTCTGTAGCTGGGCTCCATTTGGTATGTCATTTGTTTTTCGTACATTAGTTGAACATATTAACTTGCTATTATTAATTGTCATCAATTTATTTTTATTTTTAACATCTTAGATAAGGGTGACTACACAGAACTGCTGGGTTCACTGGAATATGCTTACTTATTTGCCTATGCAATTGGTATGCTTGTCAGGTAAAGAATTTGTTGTTATTAGTTAAATAAAAATATTTTGATTTTGATTTCATATAAAAAGTACTGTATATAAACAGGCCATTCCCTTAAACTGTTTTCAGTGGTCATATTGCAGAAAGAGTTAATCTGCGGCATTACTTAGGTATTGGCATGCTTTTAAGTGGACTTACGACTGCCATGTTTGGCTTTGGATATTATCTGCAAATCCATCGGATTGAATATTACATCTTTGTCCAGGTTCGTGCAGTCTTTGTTCTTATTTGTCACACATTAAGCAGAGCCTAACTTTGCAATCTGTAATCGGGAGTACGACGTTTGCTTGTGGGAAGTTTGCTTGCCGAACTTTGCTTGCAGGAATTTTGCTTGCCGAACTTTGCTTGCCGAACTTTGCTTGCCGAACTTTGCTTGCCGAATTTTGATGTCTGCTTCCTAGAAATTCGCAATCACAATTGCAAGGTTTTAACTTGCCGAATTATTTTCTTGTCTGCTTGCTTGTTTTGATTGCTTGTAAAGTTGGTCAGTCAATTATTACTTACTACAGATGCTTTGCAAGTGGATTCTTATCGGCGCCGACATAAACTGACTTCACACTAAGCTTTCAAACTAGGCTTATAGAGTTTCATTCTAAGAATTTAGTATATAGACTTAGAGATTTAATATATTTAGGAATGATTTACATTGATGTACATGTACAATGTACGTTCATTTCCAAAAAATATATTCTGTACATTTCGGTGCCTAAATCATCCGATATGTCATTGTTCGAAATTGTGTCCAATTTTTGTTGAAAATGTATTCCCAGTAAAAAACTAAATTATTACATTTCTGCATTAGGGCTTTTCAAATCCGACATATCCTCATTCAAAATCATAAACACTAGAGGCGACTTCCACGAATCTTAGTAAATAAAAATAGAAATACAAGAGCTCAATAAAAATAATAGGTTCTTTAAGGTTCCGCAAGAAAACTGTGGCTGGAAAACCTCGGCAAGCAAAGTTCCTGCAAGCAAACTTCGGCAAGCTTATGTGCAGCAAGCAAATTTCCTGCAAGCAAAATTCGGCAAGCAAAGCTCGGCAAGCAAAGTTCGGCAAGCAAAGCTCGGCAAGCAAATTTCCGCAAGCAAAAGTCCCGCAAGCAAACTTCGGCAAGCAAACTTCTCGCAAGCAAATTTCATAGACCCCTGTAATCATGCACATCTTATGCTGTCACACCCGCCTGCTTTCTCTTTTCCTCGCCTCCCCCCTTGCAAACTCCCTCTTCCCCATTCTCTCTCCTCTCCCCTCTGCTCTCCTCTCTCGTTATTTCCTCTCTCTTCTCCTGTTCTCCCTCTCTCTTCTCTCCCCTCTCCCTCTCCCTCTCTCTCTTCCCCCTCTCTCCCCTCTCCCTCTCCCTCTCTCCTTTCCCCCTCTCTCCCTTCTCCCTCTCCCCTCTCCCTCTCCCTCTCTCTCTTCCCCCTCTCTCCCCTCTCCCTCTCCCTCTCTCCTTTCCCCCTCTCTCCCTTCTCCCTCTCCCCTCTCCCTCTCCTCTCCCTCTCCCTCTCTCTCCCCCCTCTCTCCCCTCTTCCTCTCCCTCTCCTTCTCCTTCTCCTTCTCCCTCTCTCTCCCCCTCTCTCCCCTCTCCCTCTCATTTCTTCGTCTACGAAATCACAATCTCATTATTATCACGGTTCATTGCATGCTGCAAAAGGTTTTGACAATTTAAATTTTAGCAATCATTACAAAGATTGCATGCAAATTACAGCAGAATCTAACGGCAGCAATATTCCAACTAATTACTATAATTAGATATTCGGCGGGCTGGTTCAGGCCACCGGCTGGCCCAGCGTGGTCGCTTGCGTTGGTCACTGGTTCGGCAAAGGACGGTAGGTTTAAAAAATTGTCATTAGTTACTGAACACTTTGCCAAATTTTTAATTAGTTTTAAATAACACTTACGTGTAGATATTAATCTTCACTCGTGATGCGATATTTTATTCTTATTAGTAAGTTCTGTATGCGCTAAAGCTCTGATAGCTGTCTTACCCACGTCACTCTCTTACCCTTGGTTATATAATATCGTTCTGTTAAACGAAAAAGTTCTACTTGTTCATACTTAATGACAGAGTATAGTTATTTAAATAACATATTTTGCAGCAATTAAATTACTGAATTCACGTACGCACATACCAAAAATATTTACTTTTTATCCGCATCTCGGTAAAGTTGGTCCATCCAGTGCTTCTTATAATGTCCATCCGGTGCTTATAATGTCCATCCGGTGCTTATAATGTCCATCCGGTGCTTATAATGTCCATCCGGTGCTTATAATGTCCATTTGATGCTTCTCATAATATCCATCCGGTACTTCTCAAAATGTCTATCCATTGCTTATAATGTCCATCTAATGCTTCTCACAATGTCCATCCGGTACTGGCGCTGTTTATGGGATTATTTTGCATTATTGTTCCCCGTCAAGTTACTCCTAGCAACTATTTTACTAACTAATCCTGATAATTTCTGACAAACCACTATTTTTCCACATTGTTTCACAGGCGCGGCTTCATCATGGGAGTCTGGAACAGTCACACCTCAGCTGGCAACATACTCGGCAGCGTAATTGCCGGCCTATTTGTCTCCTCTAGCTGGGGTTTGAGCTTCATAGTGCCAGGCGCCATTATCTTTGCTGTTGGCTGTTTCTGCTTGCTGTTATTAATTCCGTGTAAGTTGGTTTGTGTTTAACTTACTTAGGACCTTGAGTACGTGAGCTAGGTTCCTGGTTTATAGTTTCTTGGAATAGGTTTTCGAAACTTCAGGATTCGTATAATAGGGTTAATGACAGGTTTCTTAGAACAGGGTTCAGAATCTTTGGGTTTCTTAGAAAAGGGTTCATAATCTTGAGGTTTCTTAAAACAGGGTTCAGAACCTTTATGTTTCTTAGAATATGGTTCAGGATCTTAGGAGTTCTTAGAATGGGGTTCAGAATCTTCAGGTTTCTTAGAATATGGTTCAGAATCTTTATGTTTGTTAGAATATGGTTCAGAATCTTCAGGTTTCTTAGAATAGGGTTCAGAATCTTCAGGTTTCTTAGAATAGGGTTCAAAATCTTGGGGCTTCTTAGAATAGAGTTGAGAATCTTAGGGCTTCTTAGAATAGGGTTCAGGATCTTCAGGTTTCTTAGAATAGGGTTCAGAATCTTGGGGTTTCTTAGAATAGAGTTGAGAATATTGGGGCTTCTTAGAACAGGGTTCAGGATCTTCAGGTTTCCTACAATAGGGTTCAGCATCTCCAGTTTTCATAGAATTGGGTTTAGATTCTTCAGGTTTCTTTGAACAGGGTTCCGAATTTTCAGTTTTCTTAGAATAGGGTTCGAAATCTTTATGGTTCTTAGAATAGGGTTCAGGATCTTCAGGTTTCTTAAAATACGGTTCGGGAGCATCAGGTTCCTTCGAATAATGTTTTGGACCACCATATTTCTTAGAATAGTTGCTAGGGACGTGACGTTTCTTCACTAAGATTCGGGACATCAGGTTTGTTAGAAAATAAGACCTGCATTCACGCCACAACATAGTCAAACGTAATTATAGATACCTGATCATAAAAATGATTACTTTGTTTAACTTAAACTAGCTGAAGCAATATAACAAATTTTTCAGACCCAACCGATGTTGGATTGCCGTCGCCTCACGATAACGATTTGGTAAGTATGCTTAATCGAGTTTTAGGGGCAAATAGTTTCTATTTAAGTAGATTTCGATAGTTCAGATTAGTTGGCTTCATCAAGAAGTCACTTGACTGTCACTGAGACTGTCTGATATTTTTTCTGCCAGTCGCAGGATTTACAGGTTCTACTCGAGATGCCCAGTGTGCGTCAGATGTAAATTTATCACCCCTTTCAACTTGTATACGTTTATATGCACTGGTCTGCTTATATTTGCTAATTCTTACATTAATTTGGCTGGTATTCTTTCCAATGTGAGAATTTAACATCGGTTATTTGGTGTCTCGTTATTTCCTACTTGTCCTTCTAATATTGTATTGGTTGGATTGTATTTTTGTATTGATAACTATAGTACTGCCATTATATCGAAAGTTTAACATAAAATTAAAATCTAAGAAGGAAAACATACTAATTTTAAAAGAAACAAAAAAGTCTTTAGTTTGCGAAGAGCTTAGTACCATTCTATAGGAAATATAGAGCGCAGGAAAAATTAGGTAAATCAGCCGTTGCTAAGCTGACAATTCGCTGAAATCTTGATAAGCCAGAACTGACACGCAGTCAATAAGGTAGTGTAAATTCTGTATACGAGTTCAACACGAAATCATATAGCTCTCTAACCCTGAACGTAAGTTTTAAAGCACTATCGTATTAAACCTGCCCTCACACTATTTTTTTAGGTCACAGAGATAAAAAAAAGCATTAATGTTATTGAAAGTTTATTTCGTTTCTATTTTTGGAATGCTTATTTATATAACTGTTAATAAAGTAACGAATAATATTATTTAGGACATCATGGTTCAGTCGGTAACGCCTTCAACATTGGACATAACTGAGTACGCACCAAATACCCACGATCGACAATGGTTTGATAGTCCCGACTCTGAGCAACAGCAGACTTCTTCTCTGTCTGCGTCCCCTGTCGGGGCGACTCCTCCTAGTAGGGCGTCTTCGTCAGTTAATCAACGGGTGCCCGCCGCTGACACCGACCCTCTGCTGCCAAGACATTCTACTCTGACTGAGTCGACCGCTTCTAGTGATATGGGCAGTCGAAAGGCAATCAGCCTGCTAGGCGCTGTTCGTATTCCGGTATGTGGACGAGCATACGTTCTGTATTTTTTTTAATTTTCTATGCTTTAGGTGGTGAGGTGGGTGTCGATTTCTCCACCGGCCTGTTATCTTTTTTAGTCAGTCAAAGCGGAGTGAGGTTGGTGTCAATTTATCTGCCGGCCTGTCATCTTTTCTAGCCAGTCAAAGCGGAGTGAGGTGGGTGTCGATTTCTTCGCCGGCCTGTTATCTTTTCTAGTCAGACTAGGCCTAGTGAGGTGGGTGTCAATTTCTCCGCCGGACTGTTATCTTTTCTAGTCAGACTAGGCCTAGTGAGGTGGGTGTCAATTTCTCCGCCGGACTGTTATCTTTTCTAGTCAGTCAAAGCGGAGTGAGGTTGGTGTCAATTTATCTGCCGGCCTGTCATCTTTTCTAGCCAGTCAAAGCGGAGTGGGGTGGGTGTCGATTTCTTCGCCGGCCTGTTATCTTTTTTAGTCAGTCCAGGCGGAGTGAGGTGGGTGTCGATTTCTTCGCCGGCCTGTTATCTTTTCTAGTCAGACTAGGCCTAGTGAGGTGGGTGTCAATTTCTCCGCCGGCCTTTTATCTTTTCTAGTCAGACTAGGCAGAGTGAGGTGGGTGTCAATTTATCCGCCGGCCTGTTATCTTTTCTAGTCAGACTAGGCCTAGTGAGGTGGGTGTCAATTTCTCCGCCGGACTGTTATCTTTTCTAGTCAGTCAAAGCGGAGTGAGGTTGGTGTCAATTTATCTGCCGGCCTGTCATCTTTTCTAGCCAGTCAAAGCGGAGTGGGGTGGGTGTCGATTTCTTCGCCGGCCTGTTATCTTTTTTAGTCAGTCCAGGCGGAGTGAGGTGGGTGTCGATTTCTTCGCCGGCCTGTTATCTTTTCTAGTCAGACTAGGCCTAGTGAGGTGGGTGTCAATTTCTCCGCCGGCCTTTTATCTTTTCTAGTCAGACTAGGCAGAGTGAGGTGGGTGTCAATTTATCCGCCGGCCTGTTATCTTTTCTAGTCAGACTAGGCCTAGTGAGGTGGGTGCCAATTTCTCCGCCGGACTGTTATCTTTTCTAGTCAGACTAGGCCTAGTGAGGTGGGTGTCAATTTCTCCGCCGGACTGTTATCTTTTCTAGTCAGACTAGGCCTAGTGAGGTGGGTGTCAATTTCTCCGCCGGCCTTTTATCTTTTCTAGTCAGACTAGGCCTAGTGAGGTGGGTGTCAATTTCTCCGCCGGACTGTTATCTTTTCTAGTCAGTCTAGGCAGAGTGAGGTGGGTGTCGATTTCTTCGCCGGCCTGTTATCTTTTCTAGTCAGTCTAGGCAGAGTGAGGTTGGTGTCAATTTATCCGCCGGCCTGTTATCTTTATCCGGTGTACATGTAGTCTGAGGTTGAGTGAGGAGGTGTCAAGATGAAACTTCATTTTATAAAAAATAAATTTCAGGGCGTTATCGAGTACTCCCTGTGCCTGTTTTTCGCCAAACTGGTCAGCTATACCTTTCTCTATTGGTTGCCAAATTACATTAAGCACTCCAGCGGTCTCAACCCAGAAGAGAGCGCATTTCTATCAACTCTATTCGATGTTGGCGGCATTGTTGGAGGTGTATTAGCTGGGGTTGTTAGCGATGTGACTGGTCGGCGAGCTCTCACCTGCATGATGATGCTGCTTCTTGCGGCACCAATGGTATGTACTTAATCTATCTACTAAATTTGTGGTAAATTCTTCTATTACATGTACATTTTATAGTTCCATGTGTCCAATCTTCGTAAATTTTAACCATACCCCTATTGTGCATAAATACGCATATTAGAATTACAATTTCTGTAGGAATAACTGAATTATAGCAAACTTCTTATATCAACTTTCAGCTGTTTGTCTACGAGAAGTTTGGTGACACATCATTATTTAACTCGATAGGTCAGTTTAACGGATAATTATATTTGATCAATTATTTCTCTTATTTCACTTATGAAAGTTTCACTTGAATAAATAATTGTCCTTCTAGTCCTGCTCCTAATCACTGGAGGATTAGTTAATGGTCCATACGCGCTAATTACTACTGCGGTAAGCGCCGATTTAGGCACGTCAGTTAAAGGCGATTCAAAAGCTCTGGCCACTGTTACTGCTATTATCGATGGGACAGGGAGCATGGGTATGTAATATTTACTACTTACTAATTAAGCTACTTATAGTAGGCTAGGCATGAATTGTAGCATCAAACTTATCTAAATTGAAAAATTCAGGCGCTGCACTCGGTCCTCTGCTGACGGGTCTGATCGTGAATACAGGCTGGCAGAATGTTTTCTACATGCTTATGACTGCCGATTTGTTGGCTTTGCTTGTAAGTGGTTCCTTTATAGCCAATTTATTGTAGTATATTTTATAGGTTTAATTGCTGTCATCAGCCGACACCCATCTCACGCCTTCTCCAACCCACCCAGTACATTCCTGCCTCTGCAGACACCCACCTCACGCCTTCTCCAACCCACCCAGTACATTCCTGCCCCTGCAGACATCCACCTCACGCCTTTCTCAACCCCTTCTACTACTTTAACCCCATTTTCCTCCCTCTTCAATCCTATTTCAGCTTCTCTGTCGAATGGGCTTAAGCGAGATAAGCGAATGCCGACATCAAAGAACTGAGCCCGCTTACGAAGATCTGGCCAGAGAAAGCACTAGGTCATGACTAACTTGAGTAAACATGTTTTCATCTGATGCACAATTTTGTTCTTTAGTATATTAGTATTAGTAGTACTAGAAATAAGTAATAAAGAGTGCTTTTTAGAAAATAGTTGAACATATTCTCAGAGTTATTAACAATTAATTTAGTGGAATCTGAACGGATCAAAATATAAATATATTTTTTGTTTTTAACAAACAAAATTCTATTCATGATCAAGATCGTCTCTTTCTACTGCAATCCTGCTCTTGTACTAATATTTGTTAATTTATTAACTGCATTAACTGATCGTTTACCGTCATTTTCACCATTATTGACTTTCCTATCTATACTACTGATTTACTGTGTATTCTAGTAGCGTGTATGCGCATTGCTGCCAATTTTCTTTTTTTGTTTTAGATCGATCAAAGCACGATTACGTATTAGTGACACCTTTTCTCGTTTATTAATTTATTTATAGGGAATTTCATGACAATTCATATGGGTTATTAACGCCCAATGTACTTTTTACGCAATAATTAACAATAATTTAAATTTAATGATTGATTTTTTAAATGAACATGCTTTAATTGTTATCTAGCACTTGTAATAGTATATACTCGTAGTATAGACATCATCATATTGCGATGCTTTTTGTGCATTTTTGTAACCTCAGACAATAGTAAAGTACATCGGTACTGGGTGCAGTACTCGTAGCACACTGGATGAGAAAACTATTTCTGCAAAAATCTATTAATGAACTTTTTTTCCAAATTTTATTTAGAGCAAAGTTTAAACAGAAAATATTGTCAAATATCAATTAGTGTGTGTTTTAATTAGAGTTTTTTTGATACGCGTTGGCAGACGTAGCTGAAATTTTGAGGTCCTGGACATCTTTATGGGAGATTTTGAGATCATGAACACCTTTATGGGAGATTTTGAGATCATGAACACCTTTATGGGAGATTTTGAGATCATGAACACCTTTATGGGAGATTTTGAGATCATGAACACCTTTATGGGAGATTTTGAGATCATGAACACCTTTATGGGAGATTTTGAGATCCCTAATACCTCTATGGGAGATTCTGAAATCCCAAACACCTTTATGGGAGATTTTGAGATCCCGAACACCTGTAGGGGATATTTAGAACCAACCAAGATTAAATATTTGTAATTAGCAAAAAATCAAAATTTAGCATGTAACGGTTCAGAATTTTAGTAAATTCAACAATGGTCATCAGTAACGGAAGAAAATCTTCATGGCCAGATTTCCTTCGAGGTCCGGCGAAGTTTCCTCAATGATGTCCTCCTGTTTCTCCACCGGATATCCAGCAGATTCGCGTCCTGCGAACTGAAAATGAATTTGTGTTTTCATAGCTTGTATTAACCTGATGCGTGCGAATATTTCAGCCAACATTAAACTCGTACCTTTCTCAGCGACTTTGAACTTTCTCCAGTTGCAGAAGTTTTTGCCGAATGTCTTTCGAAATGATCAGAATGTTCTTTGCTGTGCGTCTTCCATCCGTGCTTATGCCTCTTAGTTCCATATCCATATTTATGTCCAGATTTATATCCAGATTTATATCCAGATTTATGTCCAGATTTATATCCAGATTTATGTCCAGATTTATATCCAGATTTATATCCAGATTTATGTCCAGATTTATATCCAGATTTATGTCCAGATTTATATCCAGATTTATGTCCAGATTTATGTCCAGATTTATATATAGATTTATGTCCAGATTTATGTCCAGATTTATATCCAGATTTATGTCCAGATTTATATCCAGATTTTGACGTTCTGACGTTTTTGCTAATCTCTTTACCCGCTTTCTTTGCACCTTCTTCGACCCTCTTTGCGCCTTTCGTAAACTTCTTTTCGGCCTTCTTTGTGTCTTTCTTGACCTTCTTTCCGACTTTCTTTTTGCCTTTCTTCACCTTCTCTGCACCTTTCTTCACCTTCTTTCCGGTCTTCTTTGCTCCTTTCTTCGCCTTCTTTCCGGCCTTCTTTTTGCTTTTCTTCGCCTTCTTTCCGGCCTTCTTTTTGCCTTTCTTCACCTTCTTTCCAGCCTTCTTTTTGCTTTTCTTCGCCTTCTTTCCGGCCTTCTTTTTGCCTTTCTTCACCTTCTTTCCAGCCTTCTTTTTGCTTTTCTTCGCCTTCTTTCCGGCCTTCTTTGCACCTTTCTTCACCTTCTTTCCAGCCTTCTTTGCACCTTTCTTCACCTTCTTTGTACCTTTCTTCACCTTCTTTCCGGTCTTCTTTGCACCTTTCTTCACCTTCTTTCCAGCCTTCTTTGCACCTTTCTTCACCTTCTTTCCAGCCTTCTTTGCACCTTTCTTCACCTTCTTTCCGGCCTTCTTTGCACCTTTCTTCACCTTCTTTCCGGTCTTCTTTGCACCTTTCTTCACCTTCTTTCCAGCCTTCTTTGCACCTTTCTTCACCTTCTTTGCACCTTTCTTCACCTTCTTTCCGGTCTTCTTTGCACCTTTCTTCACCTTCTTTCCAGCCTTCTTTGCACCTTTCTTCACCTTCTTTCCGGCCTTCTTTGCACCTTTCTTCACCTTCTTTCCGGCCTTCTTTGCACCTTTCTTCACCTTCTTTCCAGCCTTCTTTGCACCTTTCTTCACCTTCCTTCCGGCCTTCTTTTTGCTTTTCTTCACCTTCTTTGCACCTTTCTTCACCTTCTTTCCGGTCTTCTTTGCACCTTTCTTCACCTTCTTTCCGGCCTTCTTTGCACCTTTCTTCACCTTCTTTCCAGCCTTCTTTGCACCTTTCTTCACCTTCTTTGCACCTTTCTTCACCTTCTTTCCGGTCTTCTTTGCACCTTTCTTCACCTTCTTTCCAGCCTTCTTTGCACCTTTCTTCACCTTCTTTCCAGCCTTCTTTGCACCTTTCTTCACCTTCTTTGCACCTTTCTTCACCTTCTTTCCGGTCTTCTTTGCACCTTTCTTCACCTTCTTTCCAGCCTTCTTTGCACCTTTCTTCACCTTCTTTGCACCTTTCTTCACCTTCTTTCCGGTCTTCTTTGCACCTTTCTTCACCTTCTTTCCGACTTTCTTTGCACCTTTCTTCACCTTCTTTCCGGCCTTCTTTGCACCTTTCTTCACCTTCTTTCCGGCCTTCTTTGCACCTTTCTTCACCTTCTTTCCGGCCTTCTTTTTGCTTTTCTTCACCTTCTTTGCACCTTTCTTCACCTTCTTTCCGGCCTTCTTTTTGCTTTTCTTCACCTTCTTTGCACCTTTCTTCACCTTCTTTCCGGTCTTCTTTGCACCTTTCTTCACCTTCTTTCCGGTCTTCTTTGCACCTTTCTTCACCTTCTTTCCGACTTTCTTTGCACCTTTCTTCACCTTCTTTCCGGCCTTCTTTGCACCTTTCTTCACCTTCTTTCCGACTTTCTTTGCACCTTTCTTCACCTTCTTTCCGGCCTTCTTTGCACCTTTCTGCACCTTCTTTCCGGCCTTCTTTGCACCTTTCTTCACCTTCTTTCCAGCCTTCTTTGCACCTTTCTTCACCTTCTTTCCGGCCTTCTTTTTGCTTTTCTTCACCTTCTTTGCACCTTTCTTCGCCTTCTTTCCGGTCTTCTTTGCTCCTTTCTTCGCCTTCTTTCCGGCCTTCTTTGCACCTTTCTTCACCTTCTTTGCACCTTTCTTTACCTTCTTTCCGGCCTTCTTTGCACCTTTCTTTACCTTCTTTCCGGCCTTCTTTTTGGCGCCCTTCTTGATCTTCTTGGCGCCTCTGCTAGCGCCGATGGATGCGGCAACGCCTTTCATTCTGTCTTTGCCAGTCTTGGAGCTGTAGGTGGGCGTGAGCAGTATGACTCCGCACACGCATTTCGGGCACATGGCCTGGCAGGCCCGGCGCAAGCTGTGCAGTCCGCTGCGGGACTTCTTGCGCCTGATCTGCTGCACCAAATCGGCCGCGGCGTCCGCGTTGTCCGCCTTGGAGAGCAGCTCCTCGATCCATGCGGACTTGGTCCGCTCTACCACTGGGTCCTCGGCTGGAGCCTCTGCGTCAGTGGCTTCCTGGCTGCTCAGGGCGCAGTTGATGCCTGTGGGGGTAGGGATATTAGTTTAAAGAGCGGAGTTACTCAGTCAGTTAGTTAGTTAGTCAGTTAGTTAGTTAGTTAGTTAGTTAGTTAGTTAGTTAGTTAGTTAGTTAGTTAGTTAGTTAGTTAGTTAGTCAGTTAGTCAGTTAGTTAGTCAGTTAGTTAGTTAGTTAGTTAGTTAGTTAGTCAGTTAGTTAGTTAGTTAGTTAGTCAGTTAGTTAGTCAGTTAGTTAGTTAGTTAGTTAGTCAGTTAGTTAGTTAGTTAGTTAGTCAGTTAGTTAGTTAGTTAGTTAGTTAGTCAGTTAGTTAGTTAGTTAGTTAGTCAGTTAGTTAGTCAGTTAGTTAGTCAGTCAGTTAGTCAGTTAGTTAGTTAGTTAGTTAGTCAGTTAGTCAGTTAGTCAGTTAGTTAGTTAGTTAGTTCGTTAGTTAGTTAGTCAGTTAGTTAGTTAGTTAGTTAGTTAGTTAGTTAGTTAGTTAGTCAGTTAGTCAGTTAGTTAGTCAGTTAGTCAGTTAGTTAGTTAGTCAGTCAGTTAGTCAGTTAGTTAGTTAGTCAGTTAGTCAGTTAGTCAGTTAGTCAGTTAGTTAGTTAGTCAGTTAGTTAGTTAGTTAGTTAGTTAGTTAGTCAGTTAGTCAGTTCGTTATTTAGTTAGTTAGTCAGTTAGTCAGTTAGTTAGTTAGTTAGTTAGTTAGTTAGTTAGTCAGTTAGTTAGTTAGTTAGTTAGCTAGTCAGTTAGTTAGTTAGTTAGTTAGTCAGTTAGTCAGTTAGTTAGTCAGTTAGTTAGTTAGTTAGTTAGTTAGTTAGTTAGTTAGTTAGTCAGTTAGTTAGTTAGTTAGTTAGTTAGTTAGTTAGTCAGTTAGTTACTCACTGGACGAACCATACGGGCACTTTCGTTGCGCAGCCGTTTCCTCTCCTCTTTCGTCTTCGAAGACAGTGTTGAGCTCGCTAGAATCGGCCGCTTTACTTGACGAGTCATCGCTGTATGCCAGTCTGTTGAAGTCCGTCAACCTGTTTACATCTGTGAAAGATTATAAAAAAGTTTTTGTGCATCGATGGTTGTAATAGCTTCACAGCTTTCAAACTATTTCGAGTCATATCATACGCGAATCTCACCTCTTCAAATCTCACCCCTACGAATCTCACCCCTACGAATCTCACCTATTCGAATCTCACTCCTACGAATCTTACCCGTACGAATCTCTCCTCTACGAATCTCACCCATACGAATCTCTCCTCTACGAATCTCACCCCTACGAATCTCGCCCGTACGAATCTCACCCCTACGAATCTCTCCTCTACGAATCTCACCCCTACGAATCTCTCCTCTACGAATCTCACCCCTACGAATCTCTCCTTTACGAATCTATCCTCTACTAATCTCACCCCTACGAATCTCTCCTTTACGAATCTATCCTCTACGAATCTCACCCCTACGAATCTCTCCTTTACGAATCTCTTCTATAACAATTTTTTTAGTCTTTTTTGTTTCGGTGCTGTTGAATAAAATGAACATAAAAATGAAATACTGTGGTACTCACTAATCTCAGGACTCAGCACTGACTCATCATCGCTGGTTGGCAACCCGACAGTCAGCCCGCATGCCAACAGAGCAATCAGCAGTATCAGCCAAACCAATCTTATTGACCGCCTTGCTGCCATGTTCAAATTTCCTTTCAGGATAAAGGAAAGGTGTTAACTTGATGGCGACTCCTAGCTGTTGAGATGCAGATAAGAGAGTCTGCAACTGCCAGACCCGCTGACACGAGACTCAACTAAGCTGAGAAAACGTGTTTTAATAAAAAAAGAGTTTTGGCAAGTGGAGCCATGCAGTTGCTATTGTTCGACTCAGATTCGGACACACAGCGACACAAGCAGAGACAGAGAGACAGAGAGATGAAAAATGAAATAACCGTGTACAATTTTGTTGTCGTTGAGTTTCTATTCAACCCATGGTTTTTCTCAGTGATGATGCACGTGTGTCTCTCTATACAGGCTATGCAAGCCCCCCCCGCACTCGTGCAGCATCTGCCCTAACTCATTCATTTGCTGGTTGCTTCTGAAAATTGGCTCTCAAAACATTGCTTGGCACAACATAATAATGGACGATATATGCAGTGAAGTATGTAGGTCAGTTTGTTGAACTGTCAATTCAAAAATAGGCCACTTTGTTGACCTGCAGGGGTCGGCGGACTCTTCTCCTCTCCTTTTCTCATCTCATAGCTCATCTCCTCTCGTCTCTTCTCTCTCCCTGAGAGAGATTAGCTGACTATTCAATTTCTAATTTCACAGTTAACAGAAGCAGTCGCAGCCACAGAAATAACAGTACGAGTACTTTGGTCAATTATTAATATTCGGACAGTAAGCTCGGGAATTTAATTGGCGATAATTGATAAAATTTCACAGTGAGTAGCAATGACTGTTTATTAATTTATAAGCGCGTCCTTTGAACCGTCCGATCGGGAACCGAGTCTCTCTGCAGCTCATCTCTACAGCCTCCTGGCAACACCGTGATGGTCATCCTTGCCTGTTGTGCAGAGAGAAGTACAGATCACGTGATGCGTAGTTAATTTATGATTGGATTTTGAGAAAAAAAATTGACTGAATTCTACAACCACCTTTATATAAACACTCATTATAGCTTCTACTTACTCTCTAGTGCTTTATAAACACTCATTATAGCTTCTACTTACTCTCTAGTGCTATATAAACACTCATTATAGCTTCTATTTACTCTCTAGTGCTATATAAACACTCATTATAGCTTCTACTTACTCTCTAGTGCTATATAAACACTCATTATAGCTTCTATATACTCTCTAGTGCTTTGTAAACACCCATTTTAGTCTTTACTTACTCTCTACTGCTTTATAAACACCCATTTAAGCTTTTACTTATATTCTAGTGCTATATAAACACTCATTTTAGCTTCTACTTACTCTAGTGCTTTATAAACACTCATTTTAGCTACTACTTACTCTTTACTGCTTTATAAACACCCATTTAAGCTTCTACTTACATTCTAGTGCTTTATAAACACTCATTATAGCTTCTACTTACTCTAGTGCTTTATAAACACTCATTTTAGCTACTACTTACTCTCTACTGCTTTATAAACTCCCATTTAAGCTTCTACTTACATTCTAGTGCTTTATAAACACTCATTTTAGCTACTACTTACTCTCTACTGCTTTATAAACTCCCATTTAAGCTTCTACTTACATTCTAGTGCTTTATAAACACTCATTTTAGCTTCTACTTACTCTAGTGCTTTATAAACACTCATTTTAGCTACTACTTACTCTCTACTGCTTTATAAACACCCATTTGAGCTTCTACTTACATTCTAGTGCTTTATAAACACTCATTATAGCTTCTACTTACTCTTCAGTGCTATATAAACACTCATTATAGCTTCTACTTACTCTTCAGTGCTATATAAACACTCATTATAGCTTCTACTTACTCTTCAGTGCTATATAAACACTCATTATAGCTTCTACTTACTATTCAGTGCTATATAAACACTCATTATAGCTTCTACTTACTTTTCAGTGCTATACAAACACTCATTTTAGCTTCTACCTACTCTTCAGTGCTATATAAACACTCATTTTAGCTTTTACTTACTCTTCAGTGCTATATAAACAGTAAACACTCATTTTAGCTTCTACTTACTCTTCAGTGCTATATAAACACTCATTATAGCTTCTACTTACTCTTCAGTGCTATATAAACACTCATTATAGCTTCTACTTACTATTCAGTGCTATATAAACACTCATTATAGCTTCTACTTACTTTTCAGTGCTATACAAACACTCATTTTAGCTTCTACCTACTCTTCAGTGCTATATAAACACTCATTTTAGCTTTTACTTACTCTTCAGTGCTATATAAACAGTAAACACTCATTTTAGCTTCTACTTACTCTTCAGTGCTATATAAACACTCATTATAGCTTCTACCTACTCTTCAGTGCTATATAAACACTCATTATAGCTTCTACTTACTCTTCAGTGCTATATAAACACTCATTATAGCTTCTACTTACTCTCTAGTGCTATATAAACACTCATTATAGCTTCTACTTACTCTTCAGTGCTGTATAAACAGTAAACACTCATTATAGCTTCTACTTACTCTCTAGTGCTATATAAACACTCATTTTAACTTCTACTTACTCTTCAGTGCTATATAAACAGTAAACACTCATTATAGCTTCTACTTACTCTCTGGTGCTGTATAAACACTCATTTTAGCTTCTACTTACTCTTCAGTGCTATATAAACACTCACTATAGCATCTACTTACTCTTCAGTGCTATATAAACAATCACTATAGCTTCTACTTACTCTTCAGTGCTATATAAACACTCACTATAGCATCTACTTACTCTTCAGTGCTATATAAACACTCACTATAGCATCTACTTACTCTTCAGTGCTATATAAACACTCACTATAGCATCTACTTACTCTTCAGTGCTATATAAACACTCACTATAGCATCTACTTACTCTTCAGTGCTATATAAACACTCACTATAGCATCTACTTACTCTTCAGTGCTATATAAACACTCACTATAGCATCTACTTACTCTTCAGTGCTATATAAACACTCACTATAGCATCTACTTACTCTTCAGTGCTATATAAACACTCACTATAGCATCTACTTACTCTTCAGTGCTATATAAACACTCACTATAGCATCTACTTACTCTTCAGTGCTATATAAACAGTAAACACTCATTTTAGCTTCTACTTACTCTTCAGTGCTATATAAACAGTAAACACTCATTATATCTTCTACTTACTCTTCAGTGCTATATAAACACTCATTATAGCTTCTACTTACTCTTCAGTGCTATATAAACACTCACTATAGCATCTACTTACTCTTCAGTGCTATATAAACAGTAAACACTCATTTTAGCTTCTACTTACTCTTCAGTGCTATATAAACAGTAAACACTCATTTTAGCTTCTACTTACTCTTCAGTGCTATATAAACACTCATTATAGCTTCTACTTACTCTTCAGTGCTATATAAACACTCACTATAGCTTCTACTTACTCTTCAGTGCTATATAAACACTCATTTTAGCTTCTACTTACTCTTCAGTGCTATATAAACACTCATTATAGCTTCTACTTACTCTTCAGTGCTATATAAACACTCATTATAGCTTCTACTTACTCTTCAGTGCTATATAAACACTCATTATAGCTTCTACTTACTCCCTAGTGCTTTTTAAACACTCATTATAGCTTCTACTTACTCTTCAGTGCTCTACTCTCTAGTGCTCTATAAACACTCATTTTAGCTTCTACTTACATTCTAGTGCTTTATAAACACTCATTTTAGCTTCTACTTACTCTTCAGTGCTTTATAAACACTCATTATAGCTTCTACTTACTCTCTTATAAACACTCAACTAAAGTGCTCACCGAGATTAGTGTAAACAATAACGACAATCACCCCGAGCAGAAATACTACTCCTAACGAGATGAAGATCACGTTGAGAATTTTCCTGAGCAGAGGCAGCTGCAGGTCCTGGATCTGCTCCAATTGGTCGTCATCGATTCGTTTGTCCTGGATTTTGAAATTAGTTAAAATAATTTATATATACCTTGGTAAACAAAAGCCATTAATCATATTGCGCGTTGTAACAATCAGAGCAATTCCCCTCCGAGACATCAGAGCAATTCCCCTCCGAGACATCAGACCAATTCCCCTCCGAGACATCAGACCAATTCC